>JAIVFJ010000159.1:0-152641 GCA_025765615.1 Zopfochytrium polystomum | reverse complement strand
ATGCTTGTTGTTTTACACTGGGTTCCAGAAATGCCCATCATTTGGTCCACAAGGTCAATGCCACCCATGAACTGATTGTATTCCAGAGCTGTGCAAGTTTTCTCAAATTCTAAGTCATGTTGTCCAGTACATTGATTGAAGGAAGAAAGGCCAGCCAACCTGATCACAAGTGGAAATCATGTGGAATGGCCTCTTATCCACAAAGCCAACCACTCCAAAAATGTTATGAATCACCCGCTGGAAACCTCTGGAACCTTCTAGAACATTCCTTCATGGAACCTTCTGGAACCTTCTGGAACATTATAGAACATTCCTTCATGGAACCTTGTGGAACCTTCTGGAACCTTCTTTGCTTTCCTGACTTGTCTTGTTGTCATTAGTATCATTGGTATCATTGTGTTACTAATTGCTCTTTCTGGAACTTTCTTTGAGTCTTGACAAGGAACACTCTCAAAAGGTATAAAAGGGCGATGGGGGACCTGTCCCATCCCTCAAGTGAATTATTGTTTCCAATACAATCATCACTCCTCTCAGTTCCTTCTCTGCCTTGCCTTGCCTTGTCCTGCCATGTTCCTGACAAAAAACACCTCCTTCCACATCCATCATGGAATATTTGTGAATGTATTGTGGCTCCCATTTTGAAACTTTGCAGATGCTGGAAACCCTTTTCGATTATCACGTATTGTACCTCGCAAGTATGTCTTTCTCAAAAGAAGCTCTTTTGAAAGTGCCACACTTGTAAAGAAATTGTCTGTAAGAACAGTTCTGTAGATTCCTTCACGATTTTCAATCAATCGAAGCACAGTACTTCCACCCAGGCCAACTTCAGGCTGCATCACTGCCTTAGTGCTCTTTCCAGTGTAGAATTCGAAGTTGTAAAGATAGCTGGATTGAGCATCACTCACACCAAAGATTTTAATGCCACGCTTGATGAGTTTCAGAGGCATGTACTGAAGAATTGACAGTTGTCCTTTGAATGCAATCAACATTTCATCAACTGAAATTTGAGACCCCACTGTGTAGTTCGCTTGGAAGCTCTGTTGCACCAGCTCAAGGAACAGATCAACTTTGTATGTCTTGCTTGTCATAGCTGACCCATTCATTTCATCACAGAAATGAAGGTACTTTATAATCTCCTCAAATCGGTTCTGAGATATGCAGCTCATTTGGTACATGCTGCAGTCAAATTATTATCTGACCAGTATAGATCAGCATCTCCAAGCTGGACAAGCCCCATGTGCAGAATTATCCCAATAAATAAACCAAACTCATCTCTGGAAAGTGATCTCCAGGACAAGTCACTTAAAGTTCCAGCAAAAAAACCCTTTGACGTCTTCCTATGTGCATTCACATTGGTGAATTTCACCACAAGAACTTGAATCTCCTGAGTCCACAGCTGACTGAAAGCCTCAATCAGCCTGAAGGAACCCTTTTGGAAGGAAGGCCAGTCTCTGGTCCATGAAAGGGATAATTTTTGCAGCTGCTTTCAAGCTGATGATTCCATGCACAGTTTTCTGACCCAACAGGTTCAATTTCTGCCTCCAAATCGAGGTGTGGATCCTGCCATTGCTCCTCCCCTTCAAAAAACTCCACCACATGGCTCCAAATCATCTTCTTCTCCATCTGACCCACCCAAGGAATCAGCAGAGACAGCAGAATGTATAGAGACTGGAATGATTGTAACAGAGTTTTTCTCCACTTTCACTTGATTGCTGAGAACTTTCATAAGGAGAAGATCCTGAAATATCTGGCACATCACAATGAAGTATACAACTTCAGTTAGAATGTGAGACTATACTCACTCCTTCAACCCTGGGATCTCGGCCCGAGAGTGAGGGAAAGCAAATAATAGGCTAAAACTAACTTTATTGGGCTGTTGTCTAGGGGGTGTTTCAACCCTAGTACTTGCCTAGTCCACAAAGTATCCCTAATGATCTGTCTAACAGGGGTCTCAAACACAAAGAATGAACATTCAGAGGGACAATCCTCTGAAGGATTGGTGTAGGAGCATCTATTACTTGCGTGGCTGTGGGCTGGTGCGAGGGGAAATGGAAGGGCTCAACCCAACCGCAGAATAAAGAGAGAGAAGAGGGAAAAGGGGGTTTTTATCTCAGGAACCTAATCTCAAATACAACAGCAGCAGTTAATAGCAATGGGACGGACAGGGCGCGACCTAGCACCCCTTGTCACAGATGGTGCTGCCAGAGCCCTTGTTGTCGCCAGCGACGGGGGGAGGGAGAGAAGGGAGTCGACTACGTAGGGGTGTGAGACTACACTGAGGTCTCAGTGATAAAGTCTAGGGATTTTATTTGCAAAAACAAGCGTACCTTGCCCCAGAATTTGCCAGGTGAATCAATGCTGAAGAAATCCATCCACTTCCAGCAGAACCCATCACCCCCCAACAGCAGATTCCAATGGAAATGCAACCACTTGTCCACACATCAAAGTCCTGTTTTCAGCACTTGCAGCAGATCCAGAAGCATCCAAATTTCCATGAACACTAGGCAGTGTAGAGGGCTCCAAACTTCCATATCCAGCACCAAAGGTGTCAGGAACAGGGCAGGACAGGACAAGGCAGACAAGGAACTGAGAGGAGTGATGATTGTATTGGAAACAATAATTCACTTGAGGGATGGGACACGTCCCCCATCCCCCTTTTATACCTTTTGAGAGTGTTCCTTGTCAAGACTCCAAGAAAGTTCCAGAAAGAGCAATTAGTAATGCAATGATACCAATGATACCAATGACAACAAGACAAGTCAGGAAAGCAAAGAAGGTTCCAGAAGGTTCCACAAGCTTCCATGAAGGAATGTTCTAGAAGGTTCCAGAAGGTTCCAGAAGGTTCCATGAAGGAATGTTCTAGAAGGTTCCAGAGGTTTCCAGAGGGTGATTCATAACATCATCTCCCCCTTTTAGGCCTCTTCTGCAACTTGGTGGGGTACCTGGTCTTGAACTTGAGCAGAAGGTCTTGGCAGTGAGTGAGGTTTGACTCAGGTTCCCAGGTGTTGTCAGCATCTGAGTAACCTTTCCACTTAACAAGGAACTTGAGTGTTCTTCCAAACCACTTGGCATCCAAGATTTGTTCAACCTCAAATTCCTCTTCACCTTCTACCTCAACTGGAGGAGGAGGAGGAACAACTCTGCCTGGAATGGAATTGGCCACAAACTTCTCTAAAAGGCTGACATGGAAAACTGGGTGGATCTTCATGGATGCAGGGAGATCCAGCTTGAAGGTGACTGGATTGATTTGCTCCAAGATCTTGAAAGGTCCCAACTTGAGGTTGTCTAGCTTGGGACTTGGTCTTTTGGTCTGCAAGTTCTTCCTCAGAAGCCAAACTTGCTGACCCACAGCAAGGTCATGGTCCATTCTGTGAGTGTTGGCAAATCTTGAGGCATCTTCTTGGGCTTGCTTCAGGGTGGAGTCCAGGAAGGAGTTGATGATCTTGAGCTTATGTAAGTGTGAAGCCGCAGCAGGAGCTTGGACATTGGATAGGGTCTCTTGTCCCAGAAGATCTCCTCTTGGATTGAAGCCATAGGTTGCAAAGAAAGGAGATAGCTGGGTGCTTGAGTGGAGAGAATTGTTGAGAGCAAATTCTGCCAGTGGAAGGAGGGTGGGCCAATCATCCTGTTGATAGCTGACATAGCACCTCAAATACTGCTCCAGAGTCTGGTTTGTTCTTTCTGTTTGTCCATCAGTCTGAGGGTGATAAGCAGTTGACAGTTGAGACTTGATTCCAAGGGCTGCTGTGAGTGCTTTCCGAAATTGAGATCTGAACTGTGGTCCTCTGTCACTGACGATTGACTGAGGCAGCCCATGGAGCCTGAATATGTGCTGCAAAAACAGGTCTGCTGTTCCTTGTGCATCTATATTCTCAGTGCAGGGGATGAAATGGGCCAACTTTGTCCTTCTGCAGATGACAACAAGGATAGAGTCAAATCCATGGGATGGGGGCAGTTTCACAATGAAGTCCATGGATATTGATGACCAAGGGCTGATGGCAATTGGGAGGGGCTCCAGAAGTCCATAGGGCTTGTGTCTGCTGGATTTGTTTCTTTGACAGGTTTCACAGCTGCTGACATAGTTCTTGATGTACTTCCTCATGCCTGGCCAGTAGAAGTCTCTGGAAACAAGCTCATATGTCTTGTGCTCTCCTGGGTGTCCAGCTGTTGCTGCATCATGCCTTGTCTTGAGTATCTCAAGTTTTTCCTCTTCTTGGCTGATTTGAATCTTGTGAGGCTTGGGGTCCTTGGAAATAGCATGGGCCCACACACTGTCAGGAAGCAATGAAAGGTGTGTCTTGGATGGTGGGGTGAAACCATCTCCCCCTTCAGGTGCAAGGTCTGTTCTTCTTGACAGGGCATCAGCCACAGTGTTCAGGTGGCCAGGGGAATAGCACAGCTTAAAGTCATACTCAGAGAGCAGTTCAGCCCACCTGGCATGCCTCTGCTTGAGCAACCTCCTTGCCCTGAAGAAGGTGAGGTTCTTGTGATCAGAATAGACAGAGATGCCTTTAGAACCAGCCAAGTAGTGTCTCCAGAATTTGAATGCTTCCACAATTGCAAGCAACTCCTTGTCATGGACTGTGTAGTTACACTCAGCACTGTTCAGCTTCCTGGAGTAATATGCCACTGGATGCAGAGGAGCAGAGGGTTCCTGAGAGCTTGGCTGGGACAGAACAGCACCGAGGGCATAGTCTGAGGCATCAGTTTCCAAGGTGAAGGGAAGCAAGGGATCCACATGCTTAAGGAGTGGTGCACTTGTGGTTGCTGTCTTAAGAGCTAGCCAGGCTTGCTCTGCTGCTGGGGTCCATTCAAACTTGGTGGTCTTCTTGGTGAGATCAGTGAGAGGCTTGGCTATGGCAGAATAGTTGGCAATGAAGGTTCTGTAGAAGTTGCAAAATCCAAGGAAGCTTTGAACATCCTTGATGGAATTTGGAGCCTTCCATTCAAGAATAGTTTGGATCTTGTCTGGTGCCATGGAGATCCCTTTGTCAGACACAATGAACCCCAAAAACTCAATGGAGGTCTTGTGGAATTCACACTTCTCCAGCTTTGCATAGAGGTGATGCTGTCTGAGTCTCTCCAAGACAGTCTTGACATGTCCCATATGGCTTGCAGTGTCAGATGAAAATACCAGGATATCATCCAGGTAGACAATGACAAAAAGGTCCAGAATATCCCTGAAGATGTCATTCATCATGCCTTGGAAAATAGCTGGAGCATTGGTAAGTCCAAAGGGCATGACCAAGTACTCAAAGTGACCGTATTTGCATCTGAAGGCAGTCTTCCATTGATCCTGGGGCTTAATTCTGACCAAATTGTAGGCACCTCTGAGGTCAATCTTGGAAAATATCCTTGCATGGCTCAGTTTGTCCAGTAATTCAGAGATGAGAGGCAGTGGATAGCGGTTCTTGACTGTCATCTCATTGAGATCTCTGTAGTCCACACAGGGTCTCAGTCCCCCATCCTTCTTCTTGACAAAAAAGATGGGAGCTCCAGCTGGTGACTTGGAAGGTTGGATGAATCCCTTGTTCAGCATTTCTTCAATGTATTCTTGGAGGGCCTTGGCTTCTGGTGGAGAGAGGTGGTACAGTGGCTTGAAAGGTGGGCTGCAAGTTTCATCCTTGAGTGGGATTTCACAGTCATAAGGCCTCTGAGCTGGTAGCAGGTCTGCCTTGGTCTTGGAAAACACATCAGCATAAGGGAGATATTCTTTTGGTAGCTTGGATGCCAGCAAAAGGTCTGATGGGTCCAGGTTGTCGTGCTCCTCAGCAGTGGGGCTTGAATTCTTGACTGGGAACTGTGATTCTTGAATCTTTGACTGAGAGTTCTGTTCTTGGCAAAGACTGTGAGCTGTGGAACTTGAATCTTGAATGTGGACTGTGAACTGTGGTACTTGAATCTTTGACTGTGGGTTCTGTGAACAAGAGTCATGGCCATGACTGTGAGCTCTATGAGCTCTACTTGAATCTTGACTGTGAACTGTGAACTGTGGAACTTGAGTCTTGGCTGGCTGTGAATCTTGAATCAAGGGCTTGAGAGCATGAGACTTGGGGGCTTGACTTGAGTTTTGGGTGACTGTTCCGATTGGTGGAGGTTGGACTTGACCAGTGACCCAATCAATGGCAGGGTTCTGGGCTTGCAGCCATGGTAATCCCAGGATGACAGAGAATGTGGGTGAGCCAAGATCCAATACTTCCAGATTGACCATGGATGGTGGAAAGTCTTGGATGTGGAGGTTTAGCTTGGTTTCATGGCTGATTTCCTTGAACAGAGCATGATTGGCAAAGTGGACCTTGAGGGGTGTGGATTTCTTGATCGTAGGAATGGCACAAGACTTGGCAAGGGTGGCATCAATGATGTTGCAGGATGATCCAGAGTCTATAAGGGCCTTGGTTGTGATGGTTGACTTGGGTGAGAGTTGAATCTTGACATCCATGGTGAGTTGGTGGGGCTTGGAATCTGAGGTGTTTGTGGTGCTGGTGGTGGTGATGAAACAGGGGCAGCTTGGAGGAGGGTCCAGGGAATTGCCCCTCAGTGAGCCTGGACCTGGGAGTTTGGGTGCTTCTTCCTTGGGCAGTCCTTGACAGCATGCTCCTTGGAGCCACAGTAAAAACACAGTCCCTGCTGGGCCCTCCTTGTTTTCTCCTCTTGGCTCAGAGGACCCTTAGGAAGTGTCTCAACTGCATCCACTTGCATGGGTTCAGGAACTGTAAGAGCTTGAGGAACTGGGGTAGGTCTTGATGTAGTTCCTACTTGTCTTTGCTTCAGCCTCTTGGAGTAGAGTCTGTTGTCAATCTTGATGGCAAGGAGAATGTACTCTTCCAAGGTCTCAGGGATGTGCAGAGACTGGGAGAGCATGTCTTGGATAGACTCATGGAGACCATCATGGTACAGCTCCATCAGAGCTGCATCATTGTATCCAGAGTCTCTGGCTAGTTGCTTGAATTGGTTGGTGTAGGCCACACAAGATTGCTTTCCTTGCTTGATATGCTTGAGCTTGGATCTTGCTGTCCAAGATGCGTAGGGGTCACCAAAGGTAGCTTCCAGCCCCTCCCAGAGCTCTTGCAGGGTGGTGGGTGTGCTTGGGAGAGATCTGTACCATGATTGAGCTTGACCAGACAGGAGGGTGCTTGTGAAAAGAACCTTGACTTGCTCACTGGGAAATCTTGAAGGTTGGAGAAGGATGACATTCTCCACAGTGGCCATGAAGTTCCTAAGGTCTTTGGCCAGCCCAGTGAACTTGTCAGGGCTGGGAACCTTGGGCTCTCTTGCTTGGTTGGCTTGAGGCAGGGGAAGAGCTTGATGTTCTTGTTGGTGAAGTTGTTGTTGAAGCTGGTGCTGCTGGTGAAGGACTTGTTCTTGAAGTTGGTGTGTCTGTCTTGAGAGGGCTTGTAATTGGTCCATCAAGGCTTGGAAGGCAGTTGCATCAGGGAAGGTGTTGTTTGGGTCAGACATGATGGCAGAGAGTAGTGGGAGAGGGTGAAGTGAATTATGATGTCAGGAACAGGGCAGGACAGGACAAGGCAGACAAGGAACTGAGAGGAGTGATGATTGTATTGGAAACAATAATTCACTTGAGGGATGGGACAGGTCCCCCATCCCCCTTTTATACCTTTTGAGAGTGTTCCTTGTCAAGACTCCAAGAAAGTTCCAGAAAGAGCAATTAGTAATGCAATGATACCAATGATACCAATGACAACAAGACAAGTCAGGAAAGCAAAGAAGGTTCCAGAAGGTTCCACAAGGTTCCATGAAGGAATGTTCTAGAAGGTTCCAGAAGGTTCCAGAAGGTTCCATGAAGGAATGTTCTAGAAGGTTCCAGAGGTTTCCAGAGGGTGATTCATAACAGGAAGGGCACTCCTGAGGGCGCAACACAACCAAAGAATAATGAGAGAGAAGAGGGAAACAGGGGTTTTTATCTCAGGAACCAAATATCAAATACAACAGGAGTGGCTAATAGCAACAGTACGGACAGGGTGCGACCTAGCGCCCCTCATTGTCTCCAGCAACGGGGGAGGGAGAGAAGTGAGTCGACTATGTAGGGTTGGAAGGTCGCCAGCAGGGAACTCACACGTGGAAACACCTGCAATCGTACACGCACCCCACCGGGCTGCATCAGCACAATCACTCAACCAACAAGCTTTATCACATCGCACTCGTACTCACACATCTCACTCTCACAGCAATAGGACCGAGACAGGCACTTGTAGATTGAACTCTCAGGTGTCAGGGGCCATGCTACCAGCCACCAACACCCTTGCAGGGCCGATGATGCTGTCACTGTTGCCTCTGTGGCAGGCAAGTGCCTGTGATCCTCACTCCAACACAGAGCCAGCAGTGTCACACAGTGAGTGGTGGGGCCAGCTGCATTCCCCACCCACGGCCCTTAAGAGGAGCCCCCAAAGGGACCATGTACTCACCCAGGTGTGTACCACCTCTCAAGACTCTCACCTCCATGAGCCAGATGGATTTGAAGGGACTCTGTGTTGGTGCTAAAGGACAGAAATCAGATTGAAGAAAAAAGGAAAAAGAGAAATGGCCCAAAAACAGAGAGAGAGAAAATCGACAAGTCAACTCCCCCTGACTTGGAGCATCCACCACAAATACTTTAAGTCCCCCCAACCCTATGCGTGTATGTACAAGTGGGAAAAATAAATAATAAATTAGGTGGGCTTGAGATACAGCCTGTCAGGCACCCCATCCCTAGGCAGTCAGGCAGTCTCCATTTGCCACTAAAAAGGAAATACGTTGAGAAAACCCTGGCGCAACGGAAACTGTTAAGACAAAAGTAGTAAAAGTAGGCCCAATAGTAAAGACTGGTTACCCGCAAATACACTTTGATAACGCCTTGGAAACTAAAGAGCTGGGAATAATAATAGGAGTCCCTATCCTTGCAGTTTTATGACAGGTACGCTTGTTTTTGCGAATAAAATCCCTAGACATTATCACTGAGACCTCAGTGTAGTCTCTCAGTCATTCAGTTCATCAAAGTTTTCCCAGTAGTTCCAGGAGCCAGGTGTTGGAGGACAAGTTGGTTGGCAGGTACTTTCAAGATCTTGGAGCAAATGATCCCAGTTACCTTCAAGCTGGATCCCCTGCATCCATGAAGATCCACCCAGATTTCCATGTCAGCCTTTTGGAGAAGTTTGTGGCCAACTCCATTCCAGGCAGAGTTGTTCCTCCTCCGCCTCCAGTTGAGGTTGAAGGTGAAGAGGAATTTGAGATTAAACAAATCTTGGACGCCAAGCGGCTTGGAAGGACACTAAAGTTCCTTGTCAAGTGGAAAGTGTAAACAGTCTACTCTGAGTGAGTGAGTGGAAGGAGTGAATGAAGTGGAGATGTGTGTTTGTGGGTGGTCCTTCTCCCCAACGTGGAGAGAAAAGAGAAAAACTCTGTTATGAATTATTGATACATAATGATGATATGCACGCTGTAATAGTTGCTAGGCAAGCGTGACTGGCACAGGGTAAAACCTCTCCTATATTATCTGCTTGAGCAGAGGAGGAGGAAAACTGTTGACACTGGGTTTCCGTTCCACTTAATACTTGGAGTATTGGTCATCAGTGCAAGCCAGTGCCCAGGTCTGCATTGGCAGTGGTTCGCTCTCCCATGGGCATCGTGAGAATGATAACTGACAGTCACAATAGGTTTGGGTCCGTCTTGTGCCTCTTGCTTGCTAACCATTCAGTTCCGCCTAACAGAAAGGTTACTCAGATGCTGACAACACCTGGGAACCTGAGTCAAATCTCACTCACTGCCAAGACCTTCTGCTCAAGTTCAAGACCAGGTACCCCAAGTTGCAGAAGAGTCCTAAAAGTGGAGGATGATGTTATGAATCACCCTCTGGATTCCTCTGGAACCTTCTTTGCTTTCCTGACTTGTCTTGTTGTCATTGGTATCATTGGTATCATTGTATTACTAAATGCTCTTTCTGGAACTTTCTTTGAGACTTGACAAGGAACTCTCTCAAAAGGTATAAAAAGGGGATGGGGGACCTGTCCCATCCCTGAAGTGAATTATTGTTTCCAATACAATCATCACTCCTCTCAGTCCTTGTCTGCCTTGTCCTGTCCTGCCCTGTTCCTGACAACCACCAAACAATACCTCACCAGCCAAGTCATTCCTATCACCTTGAGAGACCTGGATTTGAAGGGAAGTATTGACTGGAACCACCAAGGCACTGCCACAGATTTTCTATCCCTCCTTCCATCAGCTTGGTGATGGAAGTTGTTAGGCAGAACTGACTGGTTAGCAGCAAGAGGCACAAGACGGACTCGAACCTATTGTGACTGTCAGTTATTGTTCTCATGATGCCCATGGGAGTCATCATTATGTATCAATTATTCATAGCAGAGTTTTTCTCTTTCTCTCGAAATTGGGGAGAAGGACCACCCACAAACACACATCTCCACTTCATTCACTCCTTCCACTCACTCACTCAGAGTAGACCGTTTCCACCTCTGGACATGTCCAATTGGTCAGGACCAGGCAGTTGAAGCAAGGAACTTCTGCGGCCCACCTCAAGAGTTTAGACCACATGATTATGTAACAGTCAGCCACTTTCCTGGTCTGGGAATTGACATCTGGTGGCAAGGCGTCTTTGCCGCTCGCAGCTTCAGTACCTACAATCCTTGTGTTATACACCACTGCAATTGACGGGCAGGGCTACTTAATTGTAGCAACGCTCTAAATTCTTGTCTCTGGAGTGCAGCAAAGCGTTGCTGGAAGCTATTGGTGTCTGTTGGGCACGGTGTTGAGCACCAAGTGGATTGCACAGGCCTGCATTGGCAGTTTGCGGGGTTGCCAGCTGAGCAACCACCACCATGGGAGTTCCTGTCAGCCAAATCAGCCAAATGATGGCAATACACCGAAGCTCCACAGCCTCCACCTTCCTGCCATGTCATTGCGCAGGGTTGAAATGAATGGATGTTCCTGAAAACACATGCACTTTGGTGTCTACATGCAAACGGCTCCAAATAACCTGGGTATTCGCAATTAGTTCCCTCCCAAAATTTTGGTGTATTTGCGGTTCCCCCTCTGCCAAAGTGGTAGCAGAGGCTTCTTTTCAACGGCCGCCTGTGCGGATGCGGGGTGAACTCACTGGAATAACCGCTCTGAAACAGCAGTGCGCAGCCTTAAGCACGCTGTTTTGGGGCTGAATAAGGTTATTTGTCCGACAGAATCTTGCTGTCACTCCTATGTGTTTGTGGAGCATCAGCATGAGGGGTTTTTTCTCCTTTTTTGTCTTCTTGAACAAATCCTCTGACCCATTTGCACTCCTCTTGAGGTATATAATCGCTGTACGAGTGCTTTTTACCACAGCCCAGACACCACATTGTTGTGCTTCGCTCTGTCAATTTGATAGGTTTCAATCTGAAGCCATGGTCACTTCTTTGCTCCCATGCGCCTGTAGAAATACTTTTGTTTTACAGCGCTGGTCTGAAAACTTTGGCTTCTCATCTTTTTTCCCCTTCGTTTTGAGGTGGATTTTCTTTTCTCATTTTTGTATGTTTCATGGCATTTGTCTCACAGGGTAAAAACCTCTCCAATATTATCTGCTTGAGCAGAGGAGGAGGAAAACTGTTGACACCGGGTTTCCATTCCACTTAATACTTGGAGTATTTGTCATCAGCGCAAGCCAGCGCCCAGGTCTGCATTGGCGGTGGCTTGCTCTCCCATGGGCATCGTGAGAACGATAACTGACAGTAACAATAGGTTCGGGTCTGTCTTGTGCCTCTTGCTGCTAGCCAGTCAGTTCCACCTAACAACAACTCAGTAATTGAGAATTCATGTCTACCATGTAATACCAAATCTGTAGAACGAATTGTATGCAGGGCTGTGAGGTCAGATTGATTTGGACTAGTGTTTGAATACATACAGGTGATGTTTACTTATTTTTCAAGAGGAGTTCCTCGGATTGAGTTGGGACACTCTCTTTAATGCGAGAAGTTGTGTCTGGTTCTATTCAGTGGAAAACAGTTCTTATTTGGTTCAACAGGCACTTCTGCACACTAACTGTTCCATCTGCCCTTTGTGTCTCCAAGCCCCTTCAACTAATGGCTTGACTTGTCGTTTTGTTCGGTTTGTTGTTTCTTTTTATGAGTTCTCGCAGCTTACCACTCCCCTTAGGCTGGCTTGACTGAAATTCCACCAGTTCAGCTGGTCTGTCTCTGGCTTGACGGGCTTTCGCTTTGTCCCTTCTGTGTTTCCCATCAGTGATCATGCTTTCTTGATGCTTGTGTCGTTTTCATGCTTTGGTGTGAGAACATTTTCTTCTTATGTGTTAAAGATTTCCTTGTATTTTTAATGGGCTGTCCATGACTCCAAATATACGCTCCTGTCTAGTGCCCCTAAGACACCCTCCAGGTTTGTTCAATTAGATCCATGCTCCAGTTTCCACCTTTGTCCAAGGTGAGGAGATTTAGAGAGAGCAGTCTCGCATCCCACCCAATGTCCAAATGCCACTTCAGTCGACCAAGGACCAAGATTTCTGTAACACTGGCCATGTCCAACATAAAAACAAATTGGTTGTGGAGGTAATAATCGAACTTACTGACAAATAATGAACCTGCATGGGCGTATGGCGAAATGGTTACCGCGTTCGACTTCGAATCGAAAGATTGCAGGTTCGAGTCCTGCTACGCTCGGATCCTTCTCCTTGGAAGGTGATCATCAACCGGCCACTTAGGGAGTCGTCCGTTGTCTCGCTCGAACAATAGCTTTCCTATCATCCTATGTTCTATACACGGCCTTTCTTATTTTTTTTTGTGTTTGGGGGTGTCAATTTTCCATCTCTTTGCAAGCTTCGCTTCTTCAGAGGGGCTCATCACGGATCGTATTAGCATTAAGCGCGGCTTTCCAACCAAAAATTCAAAGCCATCAGGCGAGAATCAGCTGCTGATTTTCTATTTGATAAACCTCCATCAGACAGCGATGTTCATTGAAAGAATTTGGTGGTCAAATCAAATTTGCCGGGCCCCCAAAGGCAGATTTTTGCCACTGTTCTACTCATGGAAAAATTAACAGTATTTTCAAAAGACTTTTCCTCGTAACTGCAACAGAGCAACCGTCTCGAGACTCGGGGCTTCTTCATGTGCCTGATGGCAGAATGAAGAGCAGTTTTGCTCAAATTTGGAAGGGAAAGTTGCACTGTGGGCTTATCTCAAAGGTTCTTCCACCGCTCTCGTCTCTTCCAACGTCGATCAACTTACGCAGCGGACGTATGCGACGGCCTCAGGCCCACCACCGCTACGCTGCGCCCCACCGCACCCGTCGCGCGACAGCCCCCGCCGCAGCACCAATCCCACCGCCACCGCCACCGTCTGCAGCCTCCTCATCGTCTTCGTCCCCAAAATCGTCCTCCACCTCCCTCGCCTCTTCTTCCTCCTCCTCTTCCTCATCTTCCACCAGAAGCGGCTCTTCCTCCCCCGCACCCGCGCCCACCTCCACCGGCCGCACCTGCGGACGATCGCCGCCGCCACCACGCACCACGACGACGCCGCCGCCGCCGCCGCCGTAAGCGCGCACCCCCGCGACGCCGGCGCGCTTCCGCCGCCACGCGTCGACGCGGGCGGTCGGGTCGCCCTCGGCCTCCTTGACGAGCCGCGCGAGCTCCCTGCGTCTCAGACGCATCCACGCGGCGCGGCGGGCGCGGGCGGCCAGGAACGCCGCGAGCGCGCCGGGAGACGCGGGTGGCGGCGGCGGGGGGCCGTGCTCGTCTCCTCCTTCACCTCCTTCGTCCGCGCCGCCGCCGCCGCCGCCGTCGGTCGCGCCGGCCGCCGAGTGCGTCCCGGTCGACAGCGGCTGATGCTGATGCGGATGCGACGGCTGCGGCGGCGCGGAGCCGGCGAGGCGCGCCCACGGGGTGGGTCGGGCGGCGTTGAGGAAGATCTGGCGGGCCTCGATGAGGGAGAGGGACAGGACGGTTGTGGGCGGTGGCGGGGGCGGGGGCGGGTGGGAAGTGGTCGGGGTAGTGGCAGCGTTGTTGTACCTGTTACTGGTGCTGCGAGAGAGCGGCGAGTTTGTTGCTGAGGTGGGGAGAGTGGTGCTGCTGCTGCTGCTTTGGCGGCGGCGGCGGCGGGCGTCGCCTGCGACGACCGAGTAGCGGGCGACGACGGACGCGGAGCCAGCAGCGGCGGCGAGGGCGTCCTCGCCAAAATAGGCGAGGGCGGGGATGAGGCTGACAAAGATGGGTTGCTGCTTCCTGCCGCCGGAGGCTGACAGCGGCCGCGACGACGACGATGACGCCTCCGCGGGCGGCTGCATGAGTACGGAACAGACGCCGCTCTTGACGATGTAGAAGCGCGTGATCTCGTCGCCTGGTTTTTAGTTCAGTTTAGTTCAGATTAGTTAGTTTCTTTTTTCTGGAGACGGGTTCCAACAACGCGCACACACACACACACACACCTTCGCTGAAGATGGTCTGTCCGCGCTCAAAGACGTCTTCGCGCATCTTGACAAGAACCGCACGGATAGACGCCGGGGACCAGCCGGCGAGCAGCGGCGCCTTCTTGATGGCGTTGTACGCGTGGAGGTTCTGCTTCTCGTGCACGAAGCGGATGATGCGGAGGTAGTCAGTCTTGAGTTGGAGTTAATTTTTTTTTTTTTTTTTTTTTTTTTTTTAGGGGATGTATGGGTACGTGTGGGTTACTGCGTGTTGGAAGTTTTCGAGAGTTTTATTTTCCGCGTCGGGTTGGGGGTTGGAAGGGGGTGGAAGGCATTCGAATTGGCGTAGGGGGATTCCACCTCTTCAAACCTTTTCGATCTTGACCAGCACGCACGGCTCGGTGGTGATGATGGAGGCGCCGCGCTGGGCGTCGGCGTACAGCGCGACATCGCCAAAGCTGTCGCCTGGGTTGAGGCGTGCGACGAGCTTGCTGTCGGCGGGGTCGCCGGTGGGCGAGACGTGGACGGCGGCGGCGCCGGCGAGGAGCACGAACCAGCAGGTCGGGGGGTCGCCTAAGCGTGTTGGGTATATTTTTCCGGAGGCGAAGAGGGGCGGTGGTTTTTTACCTGGGCGTCGGGGACGTTGCTGAAAAAAAAAAAAAAAAAAAACAAGCCCTCACGTACCCTGCTTGAAAACGGCGCGGTCGCCCTCGATGGCGACGGCGGCGGCGACGCTGCATATCTGTCCGAGGAGAAAGTCGCTGAAGCTACGGAACCCGCGCAGCGGGCGGAGCACGGCGAAGATGCGTTTGACGTCGAGGAGGGTCCTGTCGACGGGGGGTTTGCGGATGCTGCGGTGGAACGCGGCGAGGACGGCCGCGGCGGCGGGGGTCGGGTGCGGGCGTTGCTGCGGGGCGAGGGGGCTCGCTGGCGGGTGGGCGGCGGCGGCGGAGGTGGCGGCGGCAGCGGCGGGGCGGAGGTCGTCGGCGAGGAGGATGGCGAGGGCGAGGGAGGTCCGGCGCTCGAGGGCCGTTGTGGTGGTGGTGTTTGCTGGTGGGCCGCCGGCGGCCGCGGAAAGACGGCGGTTGTGGTGTTGGGCGGGCAGCGCGTCGATTCCGTCGGCGTCTGCCTCGGCGTCTCCAGTGGCAACGGCGGCGGCTTCGGCTTCGGCGGCCTGGGCGGCAATCATTTTGCTCTCGGCCTTGGCCTCTGCAGCATTTGCGGCGTGGACGTGGGCGCGGATGAACGCGTCGACTGAGAAGGTTGGGGCAGCAGCGGTGGGCGCGGACCCTGGCGCCGCGGGCTTTCCGGGAGCGGCGGCGGCAGCGGTGGCGGCGGCAGCGGCGGCGGCGGCGGCGACTTCCGCGGCGGCGGCGTCGGCGACCAGGCGGTAGTGCGACGTGTCGTCGGCAGGCGCGGCGTGGAGGATTTTGCGGCGGAAGTATGTGCGGACGACGGCGGCGCGGTCGGCGGGGGTGAGCGTGACGCGCGTCGGAGTGTGCACCGCGCGGCCGGAGGCTGCGGTCGCGGCAGCCAGTGCAGGGCCACCTGTTGTTGCGGCAGTGGTGGAGGCTCTCCTTGCTGCCTCTGGGTGGTGGTGGCGGTCCGGCTGGTGGTGAAGCTGGCGAGCATGCTCGCGGGCGATGTGGTGGCGGCGGTGGGAGGCGGCGTACGGCGACGTCTCAGGGCCGGTGGGCGTTTTCGCTACGGGGGCAGAGCGCGGGCGGTGGGAGACCGTCGACTTCGCCTTACCGGCGGCGGTTGGGGTGGAGGGGCGGCGCTGCTCGCCGGGGGCGAAACGCCGCGGTTGGGGAGCGGATACGGGACGGGGCGGCCGGTCGGCGGCGGCAGCAGAGGTGCGGCGAGACGAGGCGAAAGCAAACGACGAGGGCGTCGAGGCGCTGAAGGAGGAGGAGCGGGAAGCAGTCAAGGTAGGCGGTGCGGTCGACGCGAGTCGAGCCTGCAGCAGCTGCTGCGACGACCGACCGGCCGAGGACGCCGACGACGGGCGCGACGACGACGACGACAGCCTGATGCAGCTGCGGACGCGCCGCATGAACATGTCGTGGAGGGCGCCGGCGTCCTCGGTCACCCGCGCGGACGGCCCGCCTTTCCCACCGCCTTCGGCCGCGGCCTCCACAAGCTCGGCGTGAGGGTTGGGCGTCCCGGCGCCAGCTTCTGCAGCGTCCACAAAGACCGACGGCACGTGGTCCGGCTCAGCGTGGCTGACACTGACGCTGACGACGAGGCGAGGATTGCCACGGTGCTGCGGGTTATGTCGCTGATGGAGGCCGCGGGCGCTGCCTGCGAGGGCGTAGAGGCTATGGAGCTCGTCCTCGGCGGTGGCGCCCCTTTGCAAGGGCGCGTCGCTGACGAGCCACGCACGGATGCGGGCGGCCTGGTCTTCGGTGAGCTTCCAGCGACGCTTGGCTGCGGCGTCGTCAAAGAGGCCGTCACCGTCGTCGTCGGGCGGCATGAGGTCGTGCTCCCTCATGAACGCCTCGGTGATCTGGAACAGCCGCGCGGCGTCGACGACGTCGCGATCGGCTTGGGGGGCGGGGGCGGCGGCGGAGATGCCTGCGCTCGCTCCGCTGATGCGCGTCGTGGAGGCGGCGGCGCTCGCGGAGGCGGGGCGGCGAAGGAGGGGTCCGGGGGTGCAGGGACCTGTGGCCGCCGAGGGGGAGGCGGTTGAGGAGGAGGAGTAGGCGCGCAGGCGGTGTTCGCGCACGTAGTGCTGGATGCCGTGGCGCGGGACGTGATCCATGCCGGATCGCTGGAGGGCGTCGAGGACCGTGTAAGGAAACGCGACTGCAGGGGGCGACGAGGTGGTGGCGTCGCCCGTGCGGGCGCCAGGGGACGAGCGTGGCCGCGTCTTGAGGCCGAAGGAGGTCGTTGGCGCGGAGCTGAGCGTGATCGTTCGTGGCGGCAGGGTCGTCCAGTCTGGACCGCGAGGCGAGGCTGCTACGGCGGCCATTGTGGTCGCGGCGGCCGCCGCCGTCGACGCCGGGCCGCTGCTGTGGCGGGAGGTGGAGGGAGCTGTTGAGGGCCGCGCGGAGGGACGAGGGGGCGTCACGACGCGCGCCGAGGTCGGGCGATGGTGCTGGTGGTGGTGGTGCTGGTGGTAGTGGTCGTGTCGGATCGCGAGTAAAGGTGCATCAATACTGGAGGACTCGGCGATGGCCGCGGCCGTCGTCACCGCCGCCGCCGACATTGCTGGCACTGCACAGGTGGAGCTCAGGGCGTACGTCGTTCGTCGTCGTCGTCTTGCTCGCTGCCCTCGTTGTCGGTGGGTTTTCGGGGGGTCGCTGGATTTTCAGTGTGATTTGGTAATCTGTGACAGAGCGCTACGCCGGCACGCGTCAATTGCGCGTGCGTCGATTCAGGTCGAATAATGGTACGCGTCGTTCTTCCAGTCGCGTCGCGCTCCCGTCGCGTCGCGTAGGGCAACTGAGTATTTTTCTGTTGGCTTGTGATCGCCGTCCCTCCCTGGCTCTCTTCTGCTATTACCAGGAGAGAGAGTTGTGGCTAATGGTTGTGCATATGAGAGTCCCTCCTAATTAATTTCTGGCCCGGCGGTTCGGAGCGAAGAGAGACATCGATGCCGTCCCTGCACACCTGACCCAAGGAGTCAAACCTTACAGGTCGGGCGGAGAGAAGCTAGATAGGTGCACGGGAGGGGTTAGTAGACGCGGGCTGGGGATGTGCTCCATGGATCCTCCGCTTTTCGTTTCTTTTCTTTCTTCCTCATGGCGGACGGCCAGACGCGCCCGTTTTCTTCATTTTCTTGGTGGTTGTTTTCTTTTTTCCCTCTCGCTCTCTCCCTCAACTACAATCCCTCTCTTAACACTCACATTCCCACCTTCCCGTCGTCGCCCGCGCCCCCCACCCCTCGCCGTCGCGTGCGCATCCCGTTCCATTCCATCCCGTAAGGCGCTACTTTTGCCCTGGGGGTCGCACGCCCATCATTCCCGCCGGGGGTTAGGGAGCTAACACCGAGTGGGGTAGGTGGGTCCAGAACAATGGCTGCCCAGTGGGCGGTGTGGGCGGCCAAAAAGGTCGTCCACAGCATCGGCCTCAAGGGTGCAGCATATGCCAGGGAGCGTCGGGCGGGCGTTGCCTCTCCGCTGCGGTCCGTAGTGGTGGTGGTGGTGGTGGTGGTGGTGGTGGTGGTGGTGGCACTGTATGCAGCGTTCTGGCAGAACCCTGCAGCCGCGGTGGTGTGGAGGACCTGTTGGGGCGTCGCTGCCGTCAAGGCGACATCCTCCGAAGGCTTGAAACGAAATGCAGGGCACTTTCCCTGGGGGATTGCAATGGGGTCGTTGAGCAGTTGGCGGTTAGGGCTTGCGGTGGTGCAGGCGAAGTGCAAGAGAAGATGGTCACTGTAAGTCTGTAGTGCATGAGGTGGGTTTGCTGCGGTGATACCTGGATGTAGTCTATAACGGTTGACCACTGATGGCTACATTGTAGAAAAATTTAGAAAAATCAAACTGGAATTGATCCCTTAGGTCAGGAACAGGGCAGGACAGGACAAGGCAGACATGGAACTGAGAGGAGTGATGATTGTATTGGAAACAATAATTCACTTGAGGGATGGGACAGGTCCCCCATCCCCCTTTTATACCTTTTGAGAGTCTTCCTTGTCAAGACTCAAAGAAAGTTCCAGAAAGAGCAATTAGTAATACAATGATACCAATGATACCAATGACAACAAGACAAGTCAGGAAAGCAAAGAAGGTTCCAGAAGGTTCCACAAGGTTCCATGAAGGAATGTTCTAGAAGGTTCCAGAAGGTTCCAGAAGGTTCCACAAGGTTCCATGAAGGAATGTTCTAGAAGGTTCCAGAGGTTTCCAGAGGGTGATTCATAACATCATCTCCCCCTTTTAGGCCTCTTCTGCAACTTGGTGGGGTACCTGGTCTTGAACTTGAGCAGAAGGTCTTGGCAGTGAGTGAGGTTTGACTCAGGTTCCCAGGTGTTGTCAGCATCTGAGTAACCTTTCCACTTAACAAGGAACTTGAGTGTCCTTCCAAACCACTTGGCATCCAAGATTTGTTCAACCTCAAATTCCTCTTCACCTTCTACCTCAACTGGAGGAGGAGGAGGAACAACTCTGCCTGGAATGGAATTGGCCACAAACTTCTCCAAAAGGCTGACATGGAAAACTGGGTGGATCTTCATGGATGCAGGGAGATCCAGCTTGAAGGTGACTGGATTGATTTGCTCCAAGATCTTGAAAGGTCCCAACTTGAGGTTGTCTAGCTTGGGACTTGGTCTTTTGGTCTGCAAGTTCTTCCTCAGAAGCCAAACTTGCTGACCCACAGCAAGGTCATGGTCCATTCTGTGAGTGTTGGCGAATCTTGAGGCATCTTCTTGGGCTTGCTTCAGGGTGGAGTCCAGGAAGGTGCTGATGATCTTGAGCTTATGCAAGTGTGAAGCCACAGCAGGAGCTTGGACATTGGATAGGGTCTCTTGTCCCAAAAGATCTCCTCTTGGATTGAAGCCATAGGTTGCAAAGAAAGGAGATAGCTGGGTGCTTGAGTGGAGAGAATTGTTGAGAGCAAATTCTGCCAGCGGAAGGAGGGTGGGCCAATCATCCTGTTGATAGCTGACATAGCACCTCAAATACTGCTCCAGAGTCTGGTTTGTTCTTTCTGTTTGTCCATCAGTCTGAGGGTGATAAGCAGTTGACAGTTGAGACTTGATTCCAAGGGCTGTTGTGAGTGCTTTCCAAAATTGAGATCTGAACTGAGGTCCTCTGTCACTGATGATTGACTGAGGCAGCCCATGGAGCCTGAATATGTGCTGCAAAAACAGGTCTGCTGTTCCTTGTGCATCTATATTCTCAGTGCAGGGGATGAAATGGGCCAACTTTGTCCTTCTGCAGATGACAACAAGGATAGAGTCAAATCCATGGGATGGGGGCAGTTTCACAATGAAGTCCATGGATATTGATGACCAAGGGCTGATGGCAATTGGGAGGGGCTCCAGAAGTCCATAGGGCTTGTGTCTGCTGGATTTGTTTCTTTGACAGGTTTCACAGCTGCTGACATAGTTCTTGATGTACTTCCTCATGCCTGGCCAGTAGAAGTCTCTGGAAACAAGCTCATATGTCTTGTGCTCTCCTGGGTGTCCAGCTGTTGCTGCATCATGCCTTGTCTTGAGTATCTCAAGTTTTTCCTCTTCTTGGCTGATTTGAATCTTGTGAGGCTTGGGGTCCTTGGAAATAGCATGGGCCCACACACTGTCAGGAAGCAATGAAAGGTGTGTCTTGGATGGTGGGGTGAAACCATCTCCCCCTTCAGGTGCAAGGTCTGTTCTTCTTGACAGGGCATCAGCCACAGTGTTAAGGTGGCCAGGGAGAATAGCACAGCTTAAAGTCATACTCAGAGAGCAGTTCAGCCCACCTGGCATGCCTCTGCTTGAGCAACCTCCTTGCCCTGAAGAAGGTGAGGTTCTTGTGATCAGAATAGACAGAGATGCCTTTAGAACCAGCCAAGTAGTGTCTCCAGAATTTGAATGCTTCCACAATTGCAAGCAACTCCTTGTCATGGACTGTGTAGTTACACTCAGCACTGTTCAGCTTCCTGGAGTAATATGCCACTGGATGCAGAGGAGCAGAGGGTTCCTGAGAGCTTGGCTGGGACAGAACAGCGCCAGAGGGCATAGTCTGAGGCATCAGTTTCCAAGGTGAAGGGAAGCAAGGGATCCACATGCTTAAGGAGTGGTGCACTTGTGGTTGCTGTCTTAAGAGCTAGCCAGGCTTGCTCTGCTGCTGGGGTCCATTCAAACTTGGTGGTCTTCTTGGTGAGATCAGTGAGAGGCTTGGCTATGGCAGAATAGTTGGCAATGAAGGTTCTGTAGAAGTTGCAAAATCCAAGGAAGCTTTGAACATCCTTGATGGAATTTGGAGCCTTCCATTCAAGAATAGTTTGGATCTTGTCTGGTGCCATGGAGATCCCTTTGTCAGACACAATGAACCCCAAAAACTCAATGGAGGTCTTGTGGAATTCACACTTCTCCAGCTTTGCATAGAGGTGATGCTGTCTGAGTCTCTCCAAGACAGTCTTGACATGTCCCATATGGCTTGCAGTGTCAGATGAAAATACCAGGATATCATCCAGGTAGACAATGACAAAAAGGTCCAGAATATCCCTGAAGATGTCATTCATCATGCCTTGGAAAATAGCTGGAGCATTGGTAAGTCCAAAGGGCATGACCAAGTACTCAAAGTGACCGTATTTGCATCTGAAGGCAGTCTTCCATTGATCCTGGGGCTTAATTCTGACCAAATTGTAGGCACCTCTGAGGTCAATCTTGGAAAATATCCTTGCATGGCTCAGTTTGTCCAGTAATTCAGAGATGAGAGGCAGTGGATAGCGGTTCTTGACTGTCATCTCATTGAGATCTCTGTAGTCCACACAGGGTCTCAGTCCCCCATCCTTCTTCTTGACAAAAAAGATGGGAGCTCCAGCTGGTGACTTGGAAGGTTGGATGAATCCCTTGTTCAGCATTTCTTCAATGTATTCTTGGAGGGCCTTGGCTTCTGGTGGAGAGAGGTGGTACAGTGGCTTGAAAGGTGGGCTGCAAGTTTCATCCTTGAGTGGGATTTCACAGTCATAAGGCCTCTGAGCTGGTAGCAGGTCTGCCTTGGTCTTGGAAAACACATCAGCATAAGGGAGATATTCTTTTGGTAGCTTGGATGCCAGCAAAAGGTCTGATGGGTCCAGGTTGTCGTGCTCCTCAGCAGTGGGGCTTGAATTCTTGACTGGGAACTGTGATTCTTGAATCTTTGACTGAGAGTTCTGTTCTTGGCAAAGACTGTGAGCTGTGGAACTTGAATCTTGAATGTGGACTGTGAACTGTGGTACTTGAATCTTTGACTGTGGGTTCTGTGAACAAGAGTCATGGCCATGACTGTGAGCTCTATGAGCTCTACTTGAATCTTGACTGTGAACTGTGAACTGTGGAACTTGAGTCTTGGCTGGCTGTGAATCTTGAATCAAGGGCTTGAGAGCATGAGACTTGGGGGCTTGACTTGAGTTTTGGGTGACTGTTCCGATTGGTGGAGGTTGGACTTGACCAGTGACCCAATCAATGGCAGGGTTCTGGGCTTGCAGCCATGGTAATCCCAGGATGACAGAGAATGTGGGTGAGCCAAGATCCAATACTTCCAGATTGACCATGGATGGTGGAAAGTCTTGGATGTGGAGGTTTAGCTTGGTTTCATGGCTGATTTCCTTGAACAGAGCATGATTGGCAAAGTGGACCTTGAGGGGTGTGGATTTCTTGATCGTAGGAATGGCACAAGACTTGGCAAGGGTGGCATCAATGATGTTGCAGGATGATCCAGAGTCTATAAGGGCCTTGGTTGTGATGGTTGACTTGGGTGAGAGTTGAATCTTGACATCCATGGTGAGTTGGTGGGGCTTGGAATCTGAGGTGTTTGTGGTGCTGGTGGTGGTGATGAAACAGGGGCAGCTTGGAGGAGGGTCCAGGGAATTGCCCCTCAGTGAGCCTGGACCTGGGAGTTTGGGTGCTTCTTCCTTGGGCAGTCCTTGACAGCATGCTCCTTGGAGCCACAGTAAAAACACAGTCCCTGCTGGGCCCTCCTTGTTTTCTCCTCTTGGCTCAGAGGACCCTTAGGAAGTGTCTCAACTGCATCCACTTGCATGGGTTCAGGAACTGTAAGAGCTTGAGGAACTGGGGTAGGTCTTGATGTAGTTCCTACTTGTCTTTGCTTCAGCCTCTTGGAGTAGAGTCTGTTGTCAATCTTGATGGCAAGGAGAATGTACTCTTCCAAGGTCTCAGGGATGTGCAGAGACTGGGAGAGCATGTCTTGGATAGACTCATGGAGACCATCATGGTACAGCTCCATCAGAGCTGCATCATTGTATCCAGAGTCTCTGGCTAGTTGCTTGAATTGGTTGGTGTAGGCCACACAAGATTGCTTTCCTTGCTTGATATGCTTGAGCTTGGATCTTGCTGTCCAAGATGCGTAGGGGTCACCAAAGGTAGCTTCCAGCCCCTCCCAGAGCTCTTGCAGGGTGGTGGGTGTGCTTGGGAGAGATCTGTACCATGATTGAGCTTGACCAGACAGGAGGGTGCTTGTGAAAAGAACCTTGACTTGCTCACTGGGAAATCTTGAAGGTTGGAGAAGGATGACATTCTCCACAGTGGCCATGAAGTTCCTAAGGTCTTTGGCCAGCCCAGTGAACTTGTCAGGGCTGGGAACCTTGGGCTCTCTTGCTTGGTTGGCTTGAGGCAGGGGAAGAGCTTGATGTTCTTGTTGGTGAAGTTGTTGTTGAAGCTGGTGCTGCTGGTGAAGGACTTGTTCTTGAAGTTGGTGTGTCTGTCTTGAGAGGGCTTGTAATTGGTCCATCAAGGCTTGGAAGGCAGTTGCATCAGGGAAGGTGTTGTTTGGGTCAGACATGATGGCAGAGAGTAGTGGGAGAGGGTGAAGTGAATTATGATGTCAGGAACAGGGCAGGACAGGACAAGGCAGACAAGGAACTGAGAGGAGTGATGATTGTATTGGAAACAATAATTCACTTGAGGGATGGGACAGGTCCCCCATCCCCCTTTTATACCTTTTGAGAGTGTTCCTTGTCAAGACTCCAAGAAAGTTCCAGAAAGAGCAATTAGTAATGCAATGATACCAATGATACCAATGACAACAAGACAAGTCAGGAAAGCAAAGAAGGTTCCAGAAGGTTCCACAAGGTTCCATGAAGGAATGTTCTAGAAGGTTCCAGAAGGTTCCAGAAGGTTCCATGAAGGAATGTTCTAGAAGGTTCCAGAGGTTTCCAGAGGGTGATTCATAACATTTTGCTTGAGTTTTGTTCAATGCCAGATTGGTGTTAGCTGATCAGTGAACAGATTTAAACAAATGAGGTGTCCACAGATGCACACATGCTGGATCAACCTCTATGCTAAATTTCAAACATACTATGATTATTGATATAAGTAGCAATGAGTATTATGGTCCTAACTGTCTCTCTCCTTTGCAGACAGACTCCTCCACCTATGATACGTGCAGCAACTGACGTACTTTGTCTGTTTCCTAGTCAAAAACATTTCTGTCGCTGACAGGGTATCTCTTTCATCGTCTGAGGGTAACCTTGTAAACAGTCTACTCTGAGTGAGTGAGTGGAAGTAGTGAATAAAGTGGAGATGTCTGTTTGTGGGTGGTCCTTCTCCCCAACTTGGAGAGAAAGGAGAAAGAAAAACTCCGTTATGAATTATTGATACATGATGATGATTTGCATGCTGTAATAGTTGCTAGGCAAGTGTGACTGACACAGGGTAAAAACCTCTCCTATATTATCTGCGTGAGCAGAGGAGGAGGAAAACTGTTGACGCCAGGTTTCTGTTCCACTTAATACTCAGAGTATTTGTCATCAGCGCAAGCCAGCACCCAGGTCTGCATTGGCAGTGGCTCACTCTCCCATGGGCATTGTGAGGACAGTAACTGACAGTCACAATAGGTTCGGGTCTGTCTTGTGCCTCTTGCTGCTAACCAGTCAGTTCTGCCTAACACTCTTCATCGGGAGAGACAGGCGCTTCCTGTTGTGCCAAGCCCTCTTTCGGATCACCCTGGCAACAGCTCTGTCTACAGCCCAGTCGTCAAAGTCGTCATTCATTGCGACATAGCAGACAAATCCAGCAGATATAAATAGCCAGACTTGAGCGCCGGTTAATAATTTCGTACTACTGCTCGACACTACTACTAGTACATACCCTGTAAAAGTCTATGCTACTCACTGTCTCCCATCACATGATTCGCACTCCGAATCGAAACGACAACATTTTGTTGGTGGTTGATGGTGAAGGAAGCAATTTGGTGTTACGTAAACAGGGCTTCAGGACGCCCAAGGTACCTCCACGGACTTACTTAAAACGCACCCGCCCTTGGCTCAACGCTGAGTAAAAGCGTAACCCCAGCACGGATTTGAACCCCCGCACTCAGTGCGCGCACAGCGCAAGCTATCCGGTGTGTTGTGATATTGATTTGGAATCTGACAAAGGGCAACAAGTGATGTGGTTTGCGCTGTCCAACGAGGGGCAGAGTAGCATAAACCGTCTCTCTCTAATCCGGATTTGACCTTTCACTCTGCCTATTCATTGACCCTCACTCCTTATTTGTACCTGTCCTACCCTCCCTTTTTCGTCACATGTAAGTGGAACTGATTGCTGTTGAGGGCTGACATTCTACTTGCTGCTGAATGGCTGTAAGTGGGAGTAGCTTTGTCACTCACGTAATCACAGCCAACCAAAGACAGAACAAGAACAACCCCTTGCTGTGTGAGACACCAGTTTCACCAGTGGCACGAAAATCTGTTCACGGCAGGAGCCCCGCACTCTATAAAAAGATTTCTTCTCCCTCTCTCTCCCCTCTCTGACCCCCTGACTCTCCCTCTGTCTTCTTTCAATGGTCCATGATATTAGGAATCCCATACATTTGCTTCAATCTCCCGTTCCTGAGGGAACCACTCATGAGTCCCAGGTAGCAGCTGAAAAAGTATTTATTTATGCTGCTGGGCACTAACCTTTTGAAGGTGACAAAATATTTTTGCACTTTTGAACGCTTCTCCCGCACACTGAAGAAAGCAGTATCTTCCGGAGCCGGTACTCCCTCATAAACAGTGCAATCGTGGCCCAACTACTTGACGACAACGAGGTGACATGCGTAGGCGGAATGCAAAAGTTCCGAGGTGGTACTTCCAACAAGGACTCGCTCCACGAGGCCGTGACCACGCGAGCCAAGCACGACAGTGGGCTTTTCCCCTTGGACGACCCACCGTTCGCGGCCAACTGTGCCACCAGAGGTTTCGGCGGAAGACACGTGACGGCCCGCCTCTCCCTCCGCCTCGTCCTCCCTCTCGGCGCCGCTCGTTGAGTCCGCTTGGGCGTAAGCGCGAGCGACTGCTTCAATTGCAGCGGCAGGATCGAACGCAGCAACAGCCACCAGGTCGACGGGAGGCGTGGTCGCACCCGTCCGCAGCGCTCCGGAGTTTTCGAGCGCGAGGAGGCAGCCGACGCTCTGTTCGAGCGCGAACTTGATCTTGTTAGCCGATTGGGCAGCCGATATGTGCGTACTTGTCCGGATCAGGTAGTGCGGGTCGATGTGCGCTTCAGCTGTCACTGCGCCGCCGATGGGGCTTGTGGTGATCCCTCCTCCGCTGGCACTGCCTGGTGTGGTCGGCAGTGTGGGCTGGACCTCCACTCCAGCAAAGCCCGTCCGAGCAAGCAAAGAATCTGTTTCGTATGAAAGAGGTGCGAAATGACGATGTAGCAAGTTTCTCGTGCTTTTTTCTTTTCCTCTCATTTTCGTGAACGGCTGCCGTACGCACCCATGAATCCATAAAGGACGTCTTCGACACCGGCGTCGACGACACCGACAGACAGGACGACCATCCTGCATGGCGGCGGACCGGACTCTGCGGAGCCACTGCCGCCGGCAAAGTTGACAAGCGCCCACTCGAGCGCCCTCCGCGAGGACGTGGAGCCGTCGTAAGCAATGATGACGGTCCGTTTTCGCTGCTGGCCCTGCTGATGAGGTGGTGGTGGTGGTGGTGTGAGCCGTAACAGAGCGGCGGAAACGTTCACGCCTCCCCGGGCGTCACCGCCGTGGCCGCCATCGCTGCTGCTGCCACGCCCGTCGTTCACCAGCGAGCGGAGCAGCGCGTGCAGCTGGGGTGTTGTTGTTGCGGGTGACGGCGTTGGGAATAATGATGGGCGGCGCAACGAGTCGTCGTCGTCGTGAGTCACCAACAGCCAACTGCTGGTGGCAGCACTTGCTGTGGTCATGTTTTTTTTTTTTGTTTGTCTTCATTCCAATTTGGAAAAAGGAGAAGGACGCCCAGCGACGCCGACCCTCCATCTATTCGACTTCAGGGCAATCCAGGGCGGTGGCGGTGGCGACGGGTTTGACCCCGTGGGACTGATGGCCGGCGAGCTCGCTGAATCTCGCTTACTGCTTCTCTCAACGCTACCTACCAGATGCGGCTGCTGTGCCGGCGGAGTCGCTCGCGTTGGCCCCGGTAGACCAGCTGCCCCACCCGTCCATGCGAAGTCCGGAATTTTTGCGCACAGTTGCGATTACAGCAAGGGGGTAGCAGGGTCTCATCAGTGTACAACTATCGCAGCGACAATGCCCTCATTGCCATCGACGTAGGAGATTTTGGACCTGCTCTGTCATTGCCCAGCCCATAGCCCCCCCTATGCCGCAGCTGCGACAGTGAGCGTCGTTGGAGCCCACAAGAAGAGAGTAGACAAAAAAAAAAAAAAAAAGCGCAATTCTTCCGGTAGTGTGGGTTTGATAATGGCACGAATAAGCTCTTCAAAACAGAACCTTTCCAGAATCCAAACTCCAAAAATCCAATTTATTTAGAGGTCGTTTCAAGTAGAAAAGGCGGAAAAGGTTTTTGAGCAAACAAGGAAATGGTTGTTCCAAGTGCTGTTCCCACAGACTGGGGGATTGTCTAAAACGGAGAGAGATTGTACGAAACTTCATTTATTGTACAGATGTCACCACACATTGGGCCGAGGAAATACAGAAACGTAAGCTGGGCGAGAATGGGGCTGGCTGTACCAGTCGCCGTCAAACTCCACGTCCTCCTCGTCTTCCTCGCCCTCCTCGCTCTCACTCTCCTCGCTCTCGTCCCACGACATTTCCTCGTCAGACGATCCGTCTAGTGATTCCGTCTCGGCTGGTTCCTCCCTCTCCCGCGTTTGAGCCGCAGAAGGTCCATCCACCAGAGCAGCAGGAGCTGGTCGTAATATTTGCAGCAACGCCTCTCGAATGTCATACATAGGCTCATACTCCAGCTTCATATTCACCAGGAAGCACACAATTTTGAAAAACTCATTGAGCCTTGGGCGACCGTGACGAAACTGCTGTGTTGCGAGGCATCGAAACTCGCGAATCCGCTGGTTAACGTTTTCGTGACGAGTGCCAATCCTCTTGACTGCTCGATTGATAACAGGATCGAGACTCGCTGACGTCAGAAAACGAGGATCTCCGCGAAAGCCTTTGTCAGCTGCGACGCATTCGCCAGGACCAAGGAGAGGCGCTAGCCCCGCACGAGCGATCCGGAGGTCTGGATGGGATCCGCAAGGAAAGCCGTCACTCACCCACACAATCTTGAGGTGACCGATGGCTGTGCCCACGACGAAGCGAATACCGGCGTGCTTGTGCTTATGGGAAAAGTCCGACTTCTGTCGGTGGCGCTGCTCCGGAACGTGAATGTCGATGCCGTCAGCGTACATGGAAAACTGCGGCGAAGACCAGTTGCACCAACGGTCTTCGAGGGAAAACTGAGGATATTGTAAAGTTAGAGGTGGCAAAGCTCGAAAGTCGTGAAAGAATTTACATGTGCAATATCAAGAAGCGCTTGTAAGCCCGACGACGACCAGTTCAACCACGTTTGGGCGCTAACACCAAGAGTCCTCCGGGCCACGTACTGCGTGGGGTAGACTTTCAAGAGGTACAGAGCGCAGAGAAGATGAATGGGCTTTGTTGCTGGGTGGTTACCCGGCACTCGGATGCGCAACCAGATATCGTCACAAACTTGCGCCGAAACTCCAAAAAAGGCTTTGAAATCGTCAGCCACATTCGTTTGGCGGTGCTTCGGCTGGTCGCTCGCTGTGAAGTGGTGGAGGAAATGTGCTTCCCAATCGACAGAAAGTTGATCCGTCATGTGGGTGGCTGGTGTATTCACGACTGTAGCGAGACTAACTTCTTTATAAAGAAGGGAGAGAGAGAGTGTGTGTGTGGGTGAGGCAGACAGAAAGAGAGAGAGGAGAGAGAGAGAGAGAGAGAGAGAGAGAGAGAGAGAGAGAGAGAGAGAGAGAGAGAGAGAGAGAAAACAAGACAGCACGGAGAATAGGGGTCCGAGCCACAATAAAGCCAGAGAAATTGATCATTTGGACGCGTGTTTACAATTAACGGACTCGGTTGTTTGGAAACTTGCATTGCGAGACGGAAGTGCGAAAAAAAAAAGATGTTGAATTTTTTTTCTTGTCAACAAAACAAGATTCCATTGCACAACATCTCTCGTCGCGGTAAAGAAGTCACCATCACGGTACAGATTTTGACCACGCGGTCCAAAAAACAGCCACGCGGTCTACTTTACCAATTGACAAAAGGAGCCACCCATTAGCAACTAGACCGCGTACCAAGCCCAAATTGAAAATGCACAATAATTTTATTTTTGTGCAGTCGCGTGATGTTTAGACCGCGTTGCAGCCAAAAAACAAAACGGGGGAAAAAAGGAAAAAAAGAGAAGCCCTGCCTGAACGCTGCATTGTGAAACGAAGAGTGAAGAGTCATTGGTGGTGTGCGCCTTGGCCCCAAGTCCGAGCTGTGCAAAACAGTTCATATGCGGCGCATGCCTTGTCTCTCTTTCACTCTCTTGCCCAGTCTCCAGCCCTCTCTCCTCTCCCCCTCGCTGTCTGTCACATGCTCATAGCTCACACAAGCGCACACCATTCCTCGCTCTGTACCTATCGTCCTGTATCGCTTGCTTCCATGGCGAACCCACAAATATGAAACGCGCAAGAATAGTATAAAACACCCCCCTCGCTGCAAAACCGCAATGAAATCAGACAGTGAAGAGAGCAGCGAAAGCAGCGCGCGCCAAATCCCTGGCCGTGCTCGCAAGATTGACTATAACAATACATGGTGTGAGAAAGATCAGAAAAACCTTGACGCCGCCTGCGCAAAAGTCGACTGGTCCCTCCTGCCGCAACCAATTCGAGGGGCTGACATCAAAAAGCACTTTCCTAAATTTTCCAAGTTTGGCGTTCCGTTCATCCGTTCGAAAATTGCTGGTAAGGGTGTGGAAAGACGTTGACTTCATAACGCACATGATCTCACCGTTCCCCTCTCTCCCTGCCTTCCTTGCGGCCCTCCCAAGCTTGGCGAGCTCTTCAAGAGAACACTCTCGCGCGAGGGTCGCTCCTTGCCTCCTTACTCCATTCTTCGGACAAGAAAGAGCCCTCTCAGCGCCACACTCATTCCTTTGACGAGCCTGTTGCTGCCTCACCCATTGCTCAGCCAGACGACTCCGACATCGACGAGAGCATCTCGGACAAAGAGTTCCATTTCGGCGATTCTACTGACTTCGACGGTCCCACAGAAATGCTGCGCAACCGTGAGAATCCGCAGCCTTTGTACCCACGCAAGCGCAAATATGACGGGGAGCCCTTCAGCGCAGACGTCCTTGCGAACAACTCCAACATGCGATACTCGATGGAAGACGTCACAAATCAACCTGGGCGTTTCAACAAGAACTTTCGAGCGGTCACGCCTTCAAATTTGCGACAAATACAGCCATCTCCGCCTCCATCCTTGCGTGGTGACGGTGGCTTTTCTGTCGACTTTTTGACCTCGGCTTTGAGGCCCACCATATCAATTCCGTCTGACCACTTCATCCATGTGGTCCCAGTGCCAGGTCATGTGCTCGTCCTTGTTCACTTACTGTCGGGGCACAGCGTCACATTTAAAGTACCAGGCGATAGGCAGTCAATTATTGCCACCTATGTGCGCGATTCAGATGAAGGTGGTAATGTCTGGAAAATGGACGACCACAGTGAGTGGGACAATCTCTTGGTGTTAGGCGTGAAACATTTTCTGCTTAACACAATCACCATTGAAGCCAATTTTCCACGTCAAGTAACGGATGAAGTAGAGCGCCGTGAGGTTGTGGATAAAAATGGCGTTCGGGTTGGCTTAATTTTGATTTACAAAAATTTCGAGAACTAGGACAAGAAGGCACTGTTGTTCAATAAAGCTTAGTTTGTGCAGTGACCTCTGTTTTTAGACAATCCCCCTGGCACATGAGCAAGTGAAAAAATTGAAAAAAGAATTATTTCACTGGCAGAGACGGACCACCTCTCGGACTGAGTGAATTACACCCCAAACCGGCCAAATGCTGGGGCAGTGTGGCCGTTTTGCAGGGGAGACCAGTTGGAGGAAAAAAAATTGAGGTGGTCCAGGTGACACAATTTTCCTCTCTGCCAGAAAAGGAAGGATGATGGGGCCTTGTTGGGGCGACTGAAGTTCTCTTGTCACGAAAGATTGAGGTTGAGGCAAGCAAAACATATGTAAAACGATAAAATGTAAAAAGGGCTTGACTGACCCTACAATCGCCCTCTCCCCTTCCCTGCAAACGGGCCTGCAGCTCTCATCACTCCCTCAATCGCTGCCATCAGTTTCACCACAGCCAATCATCACCAGCTAATTACGGCAGGCGCCTCCCTTTTCTCTTCCCGCTTTCACCCAGATCGTTATCCCACTCTAACGCCTGTGGTACTGGTAAACTTGATGAGCTGCTGTCTTCTGCATTCAACGTTTGTGGCCAGCTGATCGATATTTTCCAGGGCATGACTCTCAAACCTCTCTGGTGTATTCCCTGCAGGAAATGGATATCACAACGATTCGCAACTGACGACTGTCATTTCTCCACTCCGAGACACATACAGAAACAAGCAGCAATGTCAGTCGTTAAGGATTGGCTGACGGACACATTGAGGACAAATCAAAAAGATCATCTCTTGGTCAGTGGAACGATTCTCAGGAGCCTGCTTCATTTGAGGACGAGGCGATGCAAGACTCAATTGTGCATTTGAACGTTGACGAAGAAAATGACAATGATGCTGAAGATGAAGACAATGACGATGATTTGGAGGAAGGAAGCGGAGATGGAGAAGACTCTGCTGCAGAGCGTGCCTGCAGTTCCAAGCATTTCAACGAAGGCGATCATGATTCTGGTGAAAGTAGTATTTTTGATGACAGCAATGAACAATATGTCCATCAGAACGACGATTCTGAATATCTGTCTCGCCCATTCTATGAATATGTCCCGTCTTTACATACAAAACTTGCGATGTTTTTTGGAAGGTACACACTGTCCATCCCTGACGGAACGAAGAGGCAGATTTTGGAGCTTTTGAAGTCACGATGCTGGTCTGGGCTCCCCCCAGTACCCTATGAGGCGAGGCAACCACTCCCCCATACACAGCTTGCCCTCAACGCTTTCCCCTGCATCTTGCCTGGGCACATCAGGAGAATAACTGTCTCCTGGTTGGTACTCCTTGCGGAATGGCTCCCTGCTCAGGACTCCACCTCCTCTGACACAGGTCCAGGCCACACTAGCCTATAAGCTGGGACTTCGGTTGATTTACATTGCTGGTCTGCCACCCTGGTCCAGCCTTCCTCAGTCATGCCTATAGTGCTCCCAGTATGGCCCACTGGAGGTGAAGTTAATTGCAGTAGCACGGAATCCAACCCATTGTGCTGTTACCTCACCAGAGCTGTACACTGTTATGTGAGGACGACAGGCTGTCGAGCCTGTGACCTCAAATAAATTAAGTGTATACCCACTTTTTAACTGGTAATTGTGAGGATTACCACCCCGTCTCGACCCGCGTTTTGCTGGCAAAACGTGACTAGGCTTGGATTCCTACTCTCTTATTATTTATTGGGTTTCCATACGGCCTCCGACTGGCTCTGTATGTCTGCCTCTGAGCTCTACTATTATTACTTATTATTGGCGATGTTGCAGACAGAAAGACTCAGTCTTGATTCTAATTGCTGATACAAGGCTCCCTTGCTCAGTGGTTAGAGCGCTCCCTTCAATTGGGAAGGTGCCAAGTTCGAGACATGCTAGTTGACAGACTGGGCAGAAATGCAAAGTCCTACTATGCCTGGCCAATGGCCCCTCACTTTTGGAAATGACTTAGGACTGAAACACTTCTGTGGGAGAAGTGCTAAGCCCAGATGGACAGAGTTAACAAGATGATGGCAGAGCTAACAAGCCCTACCACCTGCTACCATGATGTAATGCCTCATAAAAAGGGTATGAGATCACAGGGTTTTTCTTTATCTTTTCATTGGTGATTTTTACTTATTTTTCCAATTAGTAATTTATCCTGTTTTTCCGGTTTTTCCTGTTTTCTCTTTTATTTATTCCTTGTTGTCTCTGTCTGTGTCTTTTCTTTCTTGTGTGGCTGAGAGTGACTGTCTTCCTCTTTGCACCAACCAGCTCTCTCCATCTCCTCCATCTTTCTTGGCAGCTGATGCCAAGAAATGCTCCATGATTTTCTGAGCTGTCTTCCTTGTTTGATGGCTCAGCCCCATTGTTTGGTGACTCACTCCTCCTCTCTCTTCTTTGCTGTTTTATTTATTGTTTTGTTCTTTTGTATATGTTTTCCCCTCTTTTCCCTTCCTTCTTCCTTCACCCTGCTGATTCCAACCCTTTCCTATTTAAGCAGCTGCCCCCCATCTTGTTGACTGTGAGAACCTGTGCCTGAAGTCCCTTGCCTGCCCTTTTCTTCCTGACTGTATGTAGAGCTGGGGGTGGCAGTCCCTTGGTGTGTGACAGGAGGTTGAAGTCCTCTTGGCCATGATGGCAGTGTGCTGGGTTCAAGCCCCAGTACACCTCACCAATTCTGCATGCTGTTCAGGTTGGACTGGGTAGGAGCCACTTGGTGATGGAAGGATGGAGGGTAAATCTGTGGTGGTGCCTCTAGGTTCCTGTCAATACATCTAGTCAAATCCAGGTCTCTCAAGGGGATATGAATGAGCTGTCTGGTCAGGTACTGCTGCAGGAATGGTCTCTCAGGTATGCCCCCTCTTCCCTGGTTGTTGGCTCCTGTGGCCTCTGGTGGGCCTGGTCTTCACTGGGTTCAGACCCTCTTTCTCTCAGATTAATGCCTGTGATGTCATGGTGCCACATTTGGGTGAGGGAGTGGGTGTTAACCTTCCTTACTTCTAAGATAGGGAATTCCTCTGGCTTGGTGAAGCAGATGTCTGTGTCCTAGTAGGATGAAGTAAGAAGAGTCCCACTGTCTCCCACCCCTGTGTGCCCCCTCCTTGGATTGAGTTGGAACTTCTCCTTGGAGTGAGACAAGTTGTGTCTGGTTCTGTTAAGTGGAAAACAGTTCTGATTTAATTCAACAGACACCTCTGCACACTAACTGTTCCTTGTGTTTGCCCTCTGTGTCCAACCCCCTCCAACTTAGGGCTTGTCTTTGACAGAGAGGGAGCCTTGCTCCATGGTGGTGGCTCCAACAGACCGGGGTCTGGCCACTTTCCTCCCCACTCTCTTGTCTTCTTCAGTTGGATTGGAGTGCTGCACTTAGTGCCGCTCCCTGGAGCTTGTTGCATCTTGCACCTCCAGCATTGTTACCGGATTTCCCGGTCCCCTTTGGCTTTGGCTTTTGCCTCCCATTGGGCCCACTCTGTGTCATGGACCAGAGAACCCTGCACATTCTTTGCTAGTGTGCCACCTTTTCACAGTTGCCTTTGGTCTGAGTGTGAGAGTCTTCTCTTTGTGTATAGTAAGAGAGTTTCTTTGTGTTTCTTGGGCTTCTTAAGACTCCAAATACATTGTCCTGTCTAGTGACCCCTAGACATCTCCTTTTTGCCCTTTTTCACTTTTCAGGATTGGTATTTAGGCCATTGCTCTATTTGCCACCCATGGCCCAGGGTGAGGATTTAGAGAGCACAGTCTCACAGTTATCTGATTCACTTTCACTGTGGATTACCATGTGGTTGATACTTTTTACCAAATCCAGTTTAACTTCTTCCAATTCTGATTGCTGAAGTTGAATGCTGACCACATGGAGGAAGTTGTTGTTTTCTGGAGTGACTCTGCTGTGGGGAATGGTTGATGCTTTGTCTGACTTTGTTGAGGCTGCAGAAATCTGAAAGCAATTCCGGTTCAACTTGTTCAACTTGCAAAATTAAGGCTCAAAGATGGTTCAAGGCGACTGGTGACTGAATGGAGCAAAGTGGTGATGTTGGTGTTGTCTTCTGAAGCTGCTGATCTGCAGTAATGAATGGTTGAAGATTTTCCTGGACTTTGCTGAGACTGCTGCAGTTTGAATAGTTTGACGATATGGTAATTGCAACTGTGTGTGAGGTGGTTGATTTTTGCTTTTGTTGGTCTAGAGTGGAGAATAAAGATAGAGACAAAGTTAGTGGTAGAAAGCATTAGTGAGAGTTAGTATATCCAGATCTTTCCACAGAGTTTGATTGCTTGATGATGATTTGCCTTTAGTCTCCAACTGATGTTGTGGAATTTATGCTGGTAGAAGAGTGTTAGTGCAAGCAAAGGGAACAAAGACTTAGCCTGATGTCTTCTACTCTGCCTCGTTAAAGAATCAGCAGAATGCTTTTGTCAAGTCTAACATCCAAGCCAAACCACAAAGTTTCTGGTCAGATTACAAAAGTTGAGGGCAATCTCTGAAGCTTCCAGATCCTGGTTATGCTGCATGAATGCATGCTGGATGAATGCATGAGGCATTCAAAGAACATAGCTGTTCTGGAGTGACTCTATTAAGAGCAGTTTGAAATCTAGAGTCAGTTAGATTTGGTTCGGCAAAGGAAGAATCTCAGATGAGAATGGAACTTCAGTAATCTTGCAAGGTTGAGCTTGTTTATAGTTTGCTCTGAAAAAGTGTTAGTGTTGAGTGTCCAATAAAGATAAACGTTGATAATCCTCGGAATGAGGCAAAAGTTATTTCAAGGAACATTGTGTTTTGTCACAGAAGTTGGTTAGGATAATTCATCAGGGTGATGCAATCAAGGTGAGGATTCAGGTATGGCCGTGGAATTTCCTGTGATGTGAGACCTGGTGTAGTGTGTTAGTATGTCTGTGTATAAAAGCTGAAGCAGTCAATATGTGTGAGTTGAGGTCCCTAGCCAGGGTCAAGTAAGCCCAGCAATAAAAGTGTATTCCATAGTTCAAATCCTGAGACCAGATTCATTTGGCTAAAATAGATAGAGTGTTTTCCCAAGCCAGCAGCTTGGCACCAAGAAGACCATGCCAAGTTGGTGCCAATCCATGCTGAGACCACTTTGCAACTCTGTGCTGATGATCATCATTCACTTATTCCAAGCTTCCTCCATCTAATTTGCAATACAGTGCCAGTGATCATCTTTCACTTATCCCCAGCATCCTCCCCCCTAAGTGGAAGATGATGTTTCATGTTGCACTGGCAAAATGGTTAGAGGATCGTTAAACTATTCAACCAGTTCTGGTTCTATCAATGAAGGACAGCAAATTGCCTTTGGCTGAAGTTATGTGAGAAAAGATAATGAGATGATTAGCTGATTTAACAGAGTCCAAAGTCATGAGGAAATTGCACAAGGTTGCCATGGTTGTGAGAGTAGGGACTTGCGTAACTATTGGTCATCTCAATTGCTAATATGTTTGATGGTGAGAGTTTCAGTGTGGTTGAAAACACTCTGATCTCAAAAGGTGGCCATGTCAATGATAATTGCATCAGGGAATCCAGAAATGGAACCGCCGACTACATGGGTCGATAGGCGAGGAAAACACCATATCATCAAATCTGAATTTGTTATGCCCTGTTGAAAATGAGTAAGTATTATTAAAAGGGCACAGGGGCAGTTGATCGTGGTGCAGGTCTCCAAAAACTGAAATGCCTGTGTTGATGTTCATGGAATGATGAATCATTACTGACAGGAGACTGCATGGCTGAATGTTGAGAGGATAAAGGCTGTTACTTTGATGCATTTCAAAAGCGAAGAGCAAAACACTTAGCAGATTGATTATTAGTTGATGGAGCTGGTTGGTTTTTGAGGACCTCTGCTGTTTGTTGTTCAATCAATATGAAGAGGCAGATAACCAGGATAGTAATAGTTGGTGTGGTGATTTCTGGTGCAGCAGTAGCCGAGTGATTGTTGCTTGATCAGCCAGCTCAATGTGTTGCTTATCATAGTTGTTTTGTCAAACAGGTTTTTGAAGAGTGAGATTAGTTTGGCTAAACTTGTTATCTGAGGAGCTGGGTTGCCGACAACAAGAAAAACGTTTCCTTTCCCCATTTCCAACAGGCTTTGGCCCAGTGAGCCAACAAAGATTCGAACAACTTGTTGGAAAGGGCGAATATGATGGAGAAGTTCTCCAGCTGCTGACTTTGCAAAGCTGTCGACTCGATGGTACGCTTCAGTGAATTGGGTAATGAAGGCATCTGAGGCTTCAGTTGGTTCCATTTTAATGCATTCAAAGTCGTCAATGATCTCCTTTGCAAGTTCGACCAGGTGTGATTTGGGTGAGGGCTTGATAGATGTGGCGAGGAATGATTAGACAGCAATGTGCATTCTGGTTCTGTGCACCAGGAAACCAAGTTACTTTCTCTGGTCCACAAGACGGAGGCACCAGTTGGAATCTCTGTCCTTGGAATGGTCCATCTCTGATGAGACAGGTTCCAGTGTCGCAGAGGTCTAGTGGATCAACTGCATCGTTCTGCTCTGCGTTGATGTGACTTGTGTCAATGCAGTGGCATAAGTTGACATTTTTTGTTGAAGAGTTCTGCTGTAAGATCCTCCAACCAGTCACAGAAATTCTCTTGTCCCTCCAAGATGCTGAAGGACTTGGCAACATACTTGGTCGAGTCAGTAGTCATGTTGTTTTCTCAGGACGATTATGTGTGCCAAGTTTGAAGGGATTTCGTTGGATTTTGGGTGTGTTGTGAAGGTGGTGTTGCAGCAGATGAAAAGTTGGTTTGTTAGCTTGGTGTGTGTCAGGTAGGGGGGTGGTCGTTGTCTCCAATTGGGGACAAAAAATCAAAAATTAATGGTGAGGGTTGGAGGTAATCTGGTGACCCTGAATGGAAAAAGTGGGCGCTTATCACAAAGGAGAGTGATTTTGGGATCCCGTTGGTGACAGTTGTGTAGTCCAGAAGCAGGCCTTTTGAATGATAGCTTGGGATTGGCTGGGGGAGGTCTGGAAAGCTAGCAAATTGAGGTTGAAGTTGGAAAAGTGGGCGACGACTTTGGAGGCGGTGGATACGACGTAGGAGCGTCCGATCCGAGATCAGGTGGGTTTGTTGGAAAGAGGAGATCAAGAGCTCAAGAGCTTTCCGATGGCAGTAACGAAATCGCTGTACAATGTCTGTAGCGCCTGTGATTGCTCCACGAAGTTGGCAGATCTGAAAAGCGTACAACCCCTTCTACTGATTGGATTTTTTTGAAAGACAAAACGTCGGAATTTGGCAACGATAATGGTGAGCGGTTTTTTCTGAAAGCTTTTGCAGGCAAACTTTTTTTTTATACCGTTTCTGTACAAGGCATTTGTCGCTCTCTGCAAAGAGATTGTTTTGCTGTTCAGTCAGCTGGACTTCTGGTGTTCCATCCACGCTGAGTTGGCCACGTTTTGCAAGAAGAACTCTCACAACGCAGTTTTAAGCATCTCTGAGAAAGAGCGGTGGATGAATGACAAGCAGAATTGGCTGGGAGTTCCACAACGCGATGTGTTGAGTGCCCCAGAATCTGTTCTGCCGAATGGTGATGCGTAAAGCGTTGACGAGGTGTGAAGTGTTCAAGTAGAGAAACAATAAATGAAGTTTTGCAGACACCTCATATTTTTATATATCTATAAACAAGCGTGTGATTGGAGGGCGAACCCCTACATATAGAAGACTCCCACATCCCATGCGCGCTGGCATGATGTCCCCACAGTGCAATGAGAATGTTGCTCGGACCAAAAATTTTAGACGAAACACGTCTGACTGACATGATTTGCCAGATCATGAAAACATCCGGATTGACATGGCGCCAGGACATTTTTCCTGTGTGGGGTGTAGCTGAATTAGCTCAATTAAAGAAATAGAACAAGGTTAGCTGTGGCAAGGAAATGGAGGAAAATGTTTCCTCCATTAAGTTTTCAGCCAATCATATCTTTTTTTTCCCCAGTAAAGATTTCCGCCTTATCCACTTGAAACGACCTCTTAAGGCAACGCCTACATCCAGACTCCTCACCTTAAGTGATGGAAAGACTCCCCTTTAAGCACTTTTAATGTTTTCAAATTCATTTGCTATCCTCTTTTTCTATCGTTTTATTTTCACTTTATTTATTGTTATTGTCAGCTACAGCAACGAGGTCGCCACTGTCGTCTCCAGCACGTCCGCCTGTCATGACCTGGAATGTGACACAGGCCACATTTTCGCCGCCGAATAGTGTAGCAGTATTCCCAAGATGAAGTTTCTCATCAGTCCAGGCGTCAACTGTTAGGCGGAACTGACTGGTTAGCAGCAAGAGACACAAGACGGACCTGAACCTATTGTGACTGTCAGTTATCGTTTTCACAATGCCCATGGGAGAGCGAGCCACCACCAATGCAGACCTGGGTGCTGGCTTGCGCTGATGACAAATACTCCGAGTATTAAGTGGAATGGAAACCTTTGTCTAAAAGTTGTACGAAAACGACTATCTACAAATAATAGGGGTGGTCAAACCCCCCTCTTTTTTGTTGGGAACAGACAAACAAAATGTTGCACAATTTTCCCGCCACCGTTGCAAACTGCCTTTTTGGACCCATCAAAACGTTTCTTTTGCTGAAAGCTCCTCACGAGGAGCTTTCGTTGGAAAGGCTTTTGCTGCAAACCAGCATTGGAAACAGATCACTCAAATTTTTTTTTAATGTTTTGCAGTTTCCCATTTTTGGAAGGTTGCTGCACACGGAAAAATCTTTCCAACAATGGTGGTTTGTCTCTCAGTCTGCCTCTCATCCTCTCTCCCCTTCTCCATATCCATCGCCATCGCCATCGCCAGGTTTGACCACCAACTTTCATTTCGTTGGAAACGACATAAAAAACAGTGCAAAGCAGAATCCATTTCATTTTAAACCAGTCCGTGCAGGGAAGGGGTTTGACCACCCCTAATATATAAAAGCGACAAAGGAAGAAAGAACAGAAAAGACAAGAAGGTGGTTCAAGGGGAGATGTAGGCGTTGCCTTATATTAATTTGTTTTTATTTCTTTTTTTTCTTTGCATTGGTTGTGGGATAATAAGACAAGATCGGATGATGGACCGAAAAAAAATCGAGACAAAATATTAACGAGAATCGAAACTCAACGCGCGGCAGCGAAACCCAAACAAACCCAACCCCATTCTTTTCGAACTCTGTTTCGATCCCCCTCAGTGAATGAAGCTGGAACAACACAATGAATGGATGATATGATATTTGCACCCATGTGACAGGTCCATCGTGCTGCCCAACCTCTATCTCTCTCTGTCTCTCTCACTCTCTCTCTCCACACACCGAAAGATAAACAAAAAACAAAAAAACAAAAAAAACAAAAAAAAAGAGTCGTGTTTTTGACGCGTCAACAAAAACAGTAACAGAAAGAGAAAGAGAGGAGGGGAAAAAAAGTCAAACGCGAGGCCTTTGGAGAAAGGGTTGTTGAAAAAGGGCAAGCAGTAGAGAGAGGAGGAGGGAGGAGCCCAGTCCAGTCATGGAGAACGAAGAAAAAGAAGCAGTCAGTCGCACCGATTTGTTTCACCGGCGCGAGCGACGCGTCGTGCGAGCGGACGACAAACGAACGACCGACAACCACGTTCACAAAAAAAAAAAACGGAAAGAAACGCGGGGGTTAGAGAGAGAGAGCAGTCAATGCTCACACACGCACACGCACACGCACACACACACACACACACACACGGGCGCGCGATGCAGAGTGGTCGTAGGAGGAATGACAGATCGACAAACGCTAACCGAGACAAAGCTCCGAGATAGGTTCCACTGCCACTGCTTAACATCGCGCCCAAATACCCCACCCCGCTCCTCCCAACTCCATCTATCCCTCCTTAAACCTCACCGTCTGCTCCACATGCTTCCCTCCCTCCCCCTCTCTCGCTGCCACACAACAAACCCTTCCCCAATCCCAGACGCACTCAATCCCTACCACTTCAGCTCTTGTCCGCCTCCTCGGCCTTGGGCTCCTCGGCCTTCTCGACTTCGGCTGCAGGTTTTTGTTGCGTGAAAGAACCGCGGGAAGCAAAACACCGATCGGACCCGAGCAAGTCCATTCATTCGTCGTCAAGGCAAGTAGCAAGGAAACGAGAGAAAATTTCAAAAGGGCAGGTTCCAAACGTTAGACAGTAGCGACACAGCTAAGGTATCAACCAAAAAAAAAAAAAAAAACACATGAAACAAATAAACAAATCAAACGTCACAACGCACCGTCTTGAAGGTCGGACGTCCACAAAGTCAGGTTGTCCCGCAGGAGCTGCATGATCAGGGTCGAGTCCTTGTAAGACTCCTCCGAAAGAGTGTCGAGCTCCGCGATGGCATCGTCAAAGGCCTGCTTGGCGAGGTGGCAGGCGCGGTCCGGGGAGTTGAGGATCTCGTAGTAAAAGACAGAGAAGTTGAGGGCGAGACCGAGGCGGATGGGGTGGGTGGGAGCCAGCTCCGTTTGCGCGACGTCAGTCGCAGCCTTGTACGCCTCGTGCGCGTGGCCAGCCGCGTCCTTGCGCTTGTCGCCGACAGCGAACTCGGCAAGGTAACGGTGGTAGTCGCCCTTCATCTTGTAGTAGAAAACTTTGGACTCGCCAGCCTCGGCAGTAGGAATCAGGTGTTCGTCCAAGACCTTCAAAATGTCGGAGCACACGTCCTGGAGCTCAATTTCGATCTTGGAGCGGTACTCCTTGATCTTTGCGACCTGACCCTCGTTGCCCTTCTGCTCCTCCTTCTGCTCAATGGACGAAACAATTCTCCACGACGCACGGCGAGCGCCAATAACGTTCTTGTAGGCGACGGAAAGCAAGTTCCTCTCTTCGACGGTGAGCTCCACGCCGAGCTTGGCAACGTCCTGTATTGCACCGGGCAGGGAGACATGTTTTTAGAGCGCGACACGCTCGCATCATCACGACGACAACGAAGATGTGTATGCCAGTCAGATCTCACCTTCATGAAGGACACCATTTCTGTGCGAGTGCGCAACCGTGCGAAAAAGGCGAAATTCGGAAATGCACGTGAGACAAGATGGGAGCAAGAAATTCCAGATACTCACCGTCGTACCGCTCGGCCTGCTCGGCGAGCTTAGCCATGTAAACTTGGTCTTCACGGGTAGCTGTTCCATCCATCCGAGGCGAGAAAGAGAAAAGGGAGCGAAAACGGCGATGGCGTGAGGATTGCGAATGATTGGTTTGTCAGGTAAGAAGTAATCCCTCGCTGAATGTACGGCTGCTGGAAGAAAATGGGAATGGCATTCGCGAAGGAGAAGGGATGGGTTGCAGTATGTTGTTGTTTCGTTGGACATGACGCATGGCAGTTTGGCGATGGGCGGGACGCGGGGACAATGTGTAGGCACATTTGCTCTGGGGAACCAAACGCACTCCCCACTTCGAGGTAATAGCAAAAGCGGTTATGAAACCAATCGCCCGTTGCAGACGGGAGGGAAGCCGGACCATTGGTTTCGACAGGTGTCGTCGTCGTCTTCAACCGTTGAGGCTGGCACGCGTCCCATCATCTCCTGATGGCCAACGGTCCCTTTACTCCATCCAAACATCGCGCGGTTTAGTCCCTCAGGTCGGCTCGGCCGTTAGACATGTCCATCGCCAGGGGGGAACGTAAGCGCTAACTCCTCACCCCCTCCGCCTTCTACGCTGCCAACCTTACATCGCGCCCGCGCCCGTCGCATCGCCCCATACTCGCTCGCACGTCTTCTGTCCCTCTCGCCATCGCTCATCACCGTCCCACCCACCGCCGCAATCGCGGCCCCTCCCTCTCTCTCTCTCTCTCTCTCTCTCCATCTCGCGGTCTGTCTCTCTCCCCCTGTCTCGGCACCCTGTCTCCCGCCCTTGCCCCCTTCTCCTCTCTGCCCCCGCCCACCGCCCACATACCCATTTTCCTTGCTGGGTTGAACGGAGTGAGTGTGTGTTTGATTTTATTTATTTCCTCTTTTTTCTCTTTTTCCGCTTGGCTCTGGTGGACCTTGTATACGAAACGAATGTGGAGTGTGCCCAATCTGTCTTTCTGTCTGTCTGTCTGTCTGTCTGTCTCTGTGTCTCTCTCTCTCTCTCTCTCCCTCGCTCTCTCGCTCTCTGCGCCAAAAACCTCCGTGCCTCCTCCCAAACCCCTCCAAATTTTAAGGCTGCCGCCAGCCATGTTCCCCCTCCATTCTGAATGTTGGAAGTAAAGAGAAAATGCTTGTCACCGTCTGTCTGCCTGCCTGCACCTCACACTGTCTTCCGGTTTGTCTGTCTGTCTGTCTGTCTGTCTGTCTGTCTGTCCGTCTGTCCGGCGGTATCTCTCACTTGTTCTCTTAATTATTATTGCACACCCCACAACGACCACCCACCCACCATGTCAAACCACGACGAAGGCGCGTCGTTGTTGCCGCCGCCGTCATCGTCCTCTTCTGCTCCTTCACCCGCCGCCGCCGCCGCCGACGTCGGCTTCACCCCCGCCGCTACCGAGCCTTCCTCTTTCTCGCACGCCTCGTCATCGATTGCGTCCCGTCATCCCCCTCCCGCAGCAGCAGCAGCAACATTAACAACAACGACAGCGACAGCGACAGCGACAACCGCCAACACACCGACCACCACGCCTTTCAGCCACTACAAGACGTCAATCATCGTCACGGAGGACGGGACGGAAACCGTGGTGCGCGTCGCCGACGACGGCGTGTCGTACCAATGGGACCCTGCCAAGTCCGCATGGTTCCCAATGGTATGCTTGTTTCTTTCTCTCCCACACCACCATCTTTCCGCGTCTGACCAAACACAAAACACTTCCCACTAGTGGGATGAGCAGTTGATGCAGTCGCAGCAATCGGTGTATCGAAAGGAGGGCGTGGACGAAACGGTGCGTTGCTCTGGTAGCTCTTGTTCCCGCTGTGTGTTGTTGATCAGACTCTCTCTCGCGGCTCGCAGGCTCCGGTCCCCACTTTCCAGAGAAAACGCAAGATTTACACTGCCGCCGACGAGTTTTCTGCGCAGTCCGGCTTCCCAGACACCGCCTCCACCCCACACAGCGGCGCGGCCGCTGAAGGTACTGCGGGGCAAGGAGCAGCAGCAGCAGCCGCAGGAAGCGCGAAAAAGCGACAAAAGCCGCCACCCGCGAAAAAGCCCAACACGTCCGTCTACATTTCGGGCCTCCCTCCCGACGTGACGTTCACCGAGCTGGTGGACATCTTTTCAAAGTACGGAATCCTCATGGAGGACGCGTCGACGGGCGAGCCGCGGATAAAGATTTACAAGGACGCCGCCGGCAACGTCAAGGGCGATGCCCTCGTCACGTACTTCAAACCCGAATCCGTCGACCTTTGCGTATCGCTCATGGACGACGCCGAGCTGCGGCCGGGCGAGGGATGGAGGATCTCGGTGCAGGAGGCTGTCTTTAAGGAAAAGGAGAAGGACGCGCCCGCCTCCGCCTCCGCCACTGCATCAAAGTCGGCGACTGGGGCTTCCAACGCGGGGACTACGGCGGCGGCGGCGCAGCAGAAATCGTCTAATCAGCCGACCAAAATGGAGAAGAAGGTTTTGCAAAAGAAGATGCAAAAGCTGGAAAAGTGAGTAGGAGGTCATGGTGGTGTCTGTGGTTTATACCTGGACAGGGTTCCCTTTTATTTCTTTTTTTCGCGCGCATTATGGATTGTCTTCAGTTGAGCTTGGCCCTTTTTTTAAAAAACTAATCGGCTTACCCGTCACTTCTCTGCATCTTGTTTGAAACACTGCAAGGCGGCTGGACTGGTTCGAAGAGGAGGAGGGCAAAAAGTCGGCCAAGCTCAGCAAGATTGTCGTCCTGAAGCACATGTTCACCAAGGAAGAAATCGACGTAAGAAACATCCACTCTTTTTGGTGAGGAAGGAGGGAGTGTCGGAAGGGGTGCGGTTTCCCATCATTTTTTCTTTCGCTCGGTTTTCTGATGCCACAACGTGGTTTGATGCATTGTTCTTTCTCTTTTTTGGAACGCCATTGCTTTGCATTAGCAAGACCCGACGCTGTTGCTCGACCTGAAGCAAGACGTTCGCGACGAGTGCGAAAAGTTTGGAGAGGTTACAAACGTGATCTTGTACGATGTAGGTTTCAGTGCACGGGTGATTTCTATCGGATGTATTGTTCTTCTTGGGGAGGGGTGTAGTTGCGTCGTTGTGGATTTTATTCACCCTTCTTTCCCTTCATCCCTAACTGACAGCACAGTGACGATGGCGTCATGACTGTTCGCTTTAAAGAACAAGAGGCAGCCGAGCGATGTGTCGAGGTGAGCGCTCTTTCTTACCCTCTTTCTCTCTCAATCCTTTTTTTTTCCTTTTTTTTTCAAGTTATGGGCAAGTGCGACTCTCTTTTCCAACTCACTGGCACCCACTCGATGCATTTATCATTTTAAGCGCAACGACGGGCGGTTCTTTGCGGGGCGCAAGATTGCGGCGTACCTGTACGACGGCAAGGAGAAGTTCAAGGAGACGAAGACGCAGGCGGACATTGAGGCGGAGGAGGCGAAGCGGCTCGCCGCGTACGAGGCGTGGCTGGAAAGCCAGCACTGACCGACTGACTGGCTGAGTGTTGGATTGTTGGAACGGGTGTTTGATCTTAACCGGGTCGAATCAATCAATCAATCAATCAATCAAGCAGCAGCAGCAGCCTGACGCGAGTCGCGGGTCTGGGTCGGCTCGGTTAGCGTAGTAATAGTAGCAGTGGTGGCGCCAAAAATGGAGAAGAAGAGAAGAAAATGAGAGAAAAGAAAAGCGATGGAATATTCGAAAGGGACACGAAGACCGTCTCCCAGCCGCGAGAGAGAGAGAGAGAGAGAGAGAGAGAGAGAGAGAGAGAGAGAGAGAGAGAGAGAGAAGGGGAGTGAGGGAGAGAGAGACAGAGAGCGAGAAATTGCCTCCCACCCAACTCCCCACCCAAGGCAGCTGTCGTCGCTCGCTGTCCCGACACGACCCGCCCGTCCGCCGGCCCGCCCCCGCCCGCGCCCCTTTATTTTCCAATTTGTGCAAAGCCCGCCTGCATTGTATTGAAACAAAGGCGGATCCCTCGGCGAAGACGGCGAGACGACGACGACGACGAAAGGACAGCGGCGACGACGACGGCGACGACAACCTCAGCAACGAGGGCGAGGACGTCGGCGACCTTCATAGCACCTGCCACAGGGCGGGCACTCACAAGCGTGATGGCTATGCTACTGATAACTGCAGCAACAGCGACGATGCTGGTCGCGGCGGCAACAAAAGCCACGGCCGCTTCCAGACGCATTACCTCCAAAGAGGACACTCTTGCTGCTGCAAAGCTCGCAGGGATTCAACTGTCCACGTTTGTATCGCTTGCACCGACAACAAGAAGAAAAAACAGATAGATGACCTCTCTGTTCTTCCGGTGCTTGTTCTACGTGATTTACACTCACTGACTCCCCTCCCACGCCAGAATCCAGCTAGGCACCGCGGACCCGCCTGACGCGATACCGCATCCCTACAGCAGCATATTGCAGCGGCTGCACACTTTTTCTTTGATGACGCCCTTGCACTCGGCCGCTACCGGCAACGAAAACGACGGACAGACCGTCCCCATTGAACTGTATCCACACGTCATAACTGAGGTGCAAAGTCTTTCCTTTTATTTCCTTCCCCCCCTCCCCCCCCCCCTCCCAGCTGACCTCACAAAAACAACGCCGCAAACCAACGCCAGTTCCGCGGAGAGATCACCGTCGGCACGCCGCCGAAACCCTTCAAAGTGCTCTTCGACACGGGCTCGGCCGACATGTGGCTCCTCTCGTCCAAGTGCGCCTCGCGCGCGTGCCGCGCTGCCCCGACGACCTACGACCCCGCCGCCAGCGCGACCTACTGCGACCCGCGCGCCGACGCGCCCACGAGCAGCTACGCCGACGGCACGCGCGTCGCCGGCCGCCTCGCCGTCGACACCGTCGGCGTCGCGGACGTTGCTGTGCCGCGGTTCCGGTTCACAGAGGCCACCGCGTACGACACGGCCGCTGGCGCCGGCGCGAACGACGCCGACGGCATCGTCGGCCTGAGCTTGCCGGTGACGACGGGTAACCGCGGCGGCGACGGAGAAAGCGTCGACGGGAGCGTCGACGGGAGCGTCGACGAAAGAGGAGACAGCCACCGCGCTCCACCGCTGCTCGTCGCCATGGCCGCGCAGCGAGTCGTGCCCGCGGCCCGATTCGGATACTACGTCGCTCCTGACGGCCGCTCCGGCGCCGCCACGTTTGGCGGCTTTGACCGCTCGCTCTTTGCCGACACCGTCGAGGGTAGCAGCAGCAGCAGCGGCGGCGCCTGCGGCGGTGGCGCGAGCAGCACCGGCAAGAACTGCAGCGGCGAAGGGCTCGAGTGGTTCCCCGTGTTTGGGAGCGACGGCGACCCGGCAGGAAGAGAGGCGCTGGCGCTCGGCCGGTGGGGGGTGCGGGTGACCGCAGTGTCGGTGGGGAGCAAGACGTACCGGTCGCCGGTCGAAGCGGGCGGTGCTGGTGATAGTGGTGGTGGTGGGACTGCGTTGCCGGCGGACGACAGCGGGACCGGCGACGACGGCCGCGGCGGCGATGAAAAGGCCGGCGCCCGCGGCGACGCGGAGCCGCTCGTCGCGCTGATGGACACGGGCACGTCGCTCGGGCTGCTCCCGCCGGCCGTCCTCGACGCGCTCGCCGCGGCAGTTCCCGGAAATTCGGCGCAGCGCGCGCGCATCGGCCGCGGGCAGGCCGACTACATTTACACGCTCCCGTGCCTACAGCAGCAGCAGCAAGAACAGCAGCAGCAGCAGCAGCAGCAGCAGCGGCGGCGGCAGCCATCAGTATACCCGCTCTTCACGCTGCACATGCCCACCGGCGGGGCGCTGCACCTCACCGCGTCCGAGTACGTCGTCGACATTGGCAACAACACGTGCATCATTGGATTTTTGGCCGCTGCCGCTGGCGGCAAGGGCCTTCCGCGGGGGACGCTGCTGCTGGGTAACACGTTTCTGAAGCGCTTCTACACTGTATTTGACGCCGACCGACGGAGGATTGGGTTTGCGCTCGCCAAGGGTAGGAGCGCTGTGGACGCCGGGGACGGCGGCGGGGGCGGCGGGGCCGGTGAGGGAGGAACGCGTGGCGGCGGCGAGGGCGAGCCGCGAGGCACGCAGAGCTCGAGCCGTGCGACTGCGCCGCGCAAAGGGTTGACAAGCGGGTGGAGCTGCTGTGTCAGCGCACCTCTGTTCCTGGTTTGTGCGCTATCTTCTGTGGTGTTGGCGCAGGAAGCTCGCTGGCTCGTGTCATGAATCGGCCTGATAACGGAGGAAGAGAAAGAGTAGAGCTGGAGAGAGAACCAGGGGGGCGAGAAAGTGAGCGAGCGTGTTGAAGCAGTTTCTAAGGATGCCCAGGCAAAATACGCGTTGGCGCTGCCGTGTAACGTGCAAAGGGTTTATTTGCTGAGCTGACAACGTTGCGCGCTGGGAGAAAAATGAAAGCAAATAAAAAGAAAGTAGCACCAGCCTCACAGTAGGAGGGTCGAGATCGGAAGGGAAGCCAGTGCAAGCTATTAGGGCCCAGTTCGTTCAGCCGGAGTGTATCGGTCGTCGACCGAACCGGCCCCGTTCGTCTTCATCGGCGGCGGCGGCGGCGCCTGCGGCTACCGCGTCAGCGTACACCCAGTCACGCAGGGCTTTGACCACAGAAAAGACCTCAATCGCCCGGTCCAACACCCACTGCTTGACGCCAAGCCACGCAACGTCCCGCAGGAAACCGATCCGCGCTGACCAGCCGTAAAGTCCATCCATCAGGGAAAGAGGCGTCCACACGGTCAGTCCGCGGGCGCTCCATCGCGCGCTCATCGGCTGCCTATCTACCTTTCCGCCATCGCTGCGGCCCTGTTCGCGCAAATGCGCAGCCCGAACCGCCTCGGCGACTGTACGCTCGCGTTCGTCCATCCCCACGCACCACGTCCCCTTGACGGCATACGCCGCATTCACCCAGAAGCGCTCGACGTTTGCGCCGCCGAGTTCCCGGTGAATTCCGCGGACTAGGTTTCCAACCCGAACGGCAAAGAGCATGTCGCGCGGAAGAGACTCGAGAAACGACATGAAATCGTTGGCGCTAAAGGAGCGCATTGACGCACGCAGCCTTGTTCGCTCGGCGTGCGTCATCTCCGAGCCGAGCCGAGTGTTTGAGTTCATTGTACGCCCCGTGAACATAACCGGAAAGATGCTGAAGCGTGTGATTGTCGTGTGTGGGTTAGTTTGAATGCAGCCTTTGGGAAAACGGACAATAATTTCCGCGGTGTGCACCACAGGAGGTGCTAAAAAAAAAAAAAAAAAAAGGAGGACAAGGGTGGGGCCAAACAAACCTTCCTAGTTCTCCCGCGCCGAGCTCCATGGACACCTCCGTAAGAAGCTGCGAGTCGTTCATAACCATAGCTTTCCATAGCTTGCAGTAGAGGACGCGGAATTTGTTGTCCAGGGACCGATACATACCGTGATCCAGCAGCACCAGCTGTGGTTTTCTTGGATCTGCAGGAGACTTGACCACCAGCATGTTGCCAGCGTGAGGGTCGCAATGTCTATTTTTTTTTATTTTTTTTTATTTTTTTTTTTGGGGGAGGGAGAATGGGGCGGAAACAAGTTTAAAGTCGGGTCAATCCCTTGCGTGATTGATCGGTTGGCCAAATAAATGTGCGAGAATTCAAGCGGCGAACAGATATTGTTGATATGATGGGAATCGAGCGTGGACAAGCCGACTAACTCACACGACGCCGTGGCAGAATATCATCTCGGCAAACGCATCGCAAACAAGTGTCCCGACGTCCTTGGGGTTGACGCCTAGCGCTTTCAAACCTTCCACGTGGTTGACCTTGACGCCGTCGATAAACTCCATTGTCAGAACGCGCTCACTCGTCAGGTCCCAGCGGACCCCAGGGCAGCGCACGCTGTTCCCGCGATGGGCAAACCGAGCGTTGGAAGCCTCACAATTGCGGCCCTCCCTTGTAAAGTCCAACTCTGCAAGCAGCGTCGTGCGGAATTCCGTCACCACCCATGAGAAGGAAAAGTCGGGGAACAGGTAGCCGGCGATGTCGGAAAGCAGCTGCATGGTGGCAGTGTCAAGGACCAGGAGGCGGGCGACGTCTGGGTACTGAATTTTAACGGCCACGCTTTGGCCGTCCGTCGTAGTTGCTGAGTAGGCGACGTTTAGTTCGGTTATTTGGAGGTTGTTTGATTGAGCTCGAGCCGAAAAGCAAACGACTCTTAAAACTCTTACCTCGATGAACCTGAGCAAGAGATGCTGCAGCGATCGGAGTTTCCTCAAAGTCGGAGAACCGCTCACTGACGGACGCAATGTCCAGCTCGTCGGTTACGACCTTGCCCACAACGGAGAATGGACGAAAGGGTGCTTTGTCCTTTGAGAAATCGAAGTGGAGTCGGTCAGCTGCAGCAGCAACAGCCCCGAGTGTCCGGCAAGCGAAGCAACACACACAGACGGCCATCCGCCTCACCTGCAGAACGCTGAGCGTGGACGTGTACGGTTCCGGCGCGATGTAAGTCAACGAGGCAATGTGTTGCGCGGCCTGACGTCCTTGTGTGTTAGAAATGAGAAGGCCGCGTTGCCTCTCTCTCAATAGCACCGAACCTTGATGTAGACGCCCTTCTGGATCCGGGCCAGCCACAGCAGCCACTCTGCGGCCCTTTTGTGCACAACGCTTCTGGCGGCCTTGTACTCGTCGCTCTTGTACTCTGACCACTGGGAAAACAGGTAGCTGTACTCGAGCGCGATGGCGGCGGCGGCAATCAAAGAAAGAGCAGATCGCAGCAACACGTTGAGGGCGTGGCCGAGCATTTCGAGCGGCGGCATCGCGATCGGGGTAAGGTAGACGATGACGACGACGGCGGCGGTCAGAGCGGCGGCAACGACGAAGAGGAGCGAAAGGCCCAGGAATCGGAGGGCGCGACGGAGAATCGAGCGCGGTTGCTTGTTTGCGATTGAGGGAGGATTGCGAGGCGGTGACGGCGACGCGGAAGTCGTAGAGTACGATGCGGTGAGAACGCGGGCGGCTCTCGAGCCACTGGCTCTGGAGGACAGTCCGGCGGCGATCGAAGCCGCCTTCAGCCCATTAAGCGGCGATAAAGCTGCAGTCATACCGGAGAGGCCAACAGCAGCGAAAACGCGCCAGCTGCCGCTGATCGTACGTTGCGCGCTGGGCCGCAGAACGAAAGGCGGCGGCGGCGGCTGCGGCTGCTCGAAGGGGCGCCGATGGAGCGCCAACCGCGGCAGCAGCGCCGGGACGACCCGATCGATCCGATTGCATCGAAAAGTGCGGTTGGACCAGGGCGGGGGCGGGGGCGGCGATGCGGGAGAGCGAAGGAAGAAGGTCGCCAAGGTGAAAGAGGAGGAGGGGGAGCAGCGGTGGGACAGGCCGCGTGGCGGGAGGAGGGCGATGAAGGAGGCGGGGAGGGGACTCGCGGGGTTACCCCCGCGACACCAGCTACTGCCGACAGTCGACAGCACGTAGCAACAACAACAACTGCTGGCGCCGTCGCTCCTCGGCCTGCCCGTGAACGCGAACGCGCGGTAACCCAGGCGGACGGCTACGGCGGCGGGGGGATTCCCCCGACACTGGCGGCGCACCAAGACCATTAGTGGGGGGCAGGGCGGGCCGGGTCGGGCGGGTGTGGGAGCTTGCTGGCTGCTGGCTGGCTGGCTCCTGCTGCCGGCTGCTACGAGCTACGAGCGCGGGGGGGGGGGGAGTTGCGCGAGGGTCCCGTGTGGTGTTTGGTGTGTGGCCGGTGAGCAGGCACGCAGGTATTGGACAGGTATTGGACAGGTATTATTAATAACAATATTTGCCGATCGCTTTTTGCAAAAAAGAACGAACGATGTGTATATTGTTGTCATGGGAACGGCTACTAATAGACTCCCCTCCACCGAGACCCCCCCCCCCTGCACCAAAGTTGTGGTTTTTTCCACGGCTGGGGGAGTCGGCGGCGGCTCGCGACAAGCATTGCTATGGCGGCAGTCAGTAGCTACGAGGTGCGCGCTCCTTTGTCTGACCGTAGAGAGATGCTGGATGTTTTTCGTCCATCGGGCATCCTCCGGGAGAATTTTGTCATTTGCTGAAACCACCGACAGCGGTGGCACGTGTGAGGGCGTGTGCAAGGGCTGTTAGTTGAGAATACATTTGGTTGGCGAATGGCTCAACACACGCTGCAGCTGCAGTGAACTGGGCGACAGCCAAACGCAAAACAACCTTATTAAACCACAATGGTCTGGATCCCTGTTATTATTCCCAGTTCTTTAATTTCCAAGGTGTTATCAAAGTGTATTAGTGGCTAACCTGCCTTTATTCTTGGGACTGCTTTAACTACTTTTGTCTTAGAGATCCAGAATGAAGGTGACTGGATTGATTTGCTCCAAGATCTTGAAAGGTCCCAACTTGAGGTTGTCTAGCTTGGGGCTTGGTCTTTTGGTCTGCAAGTTCTTCCTCAGAAGCCAAACTTGCTGACCCACAGCAAGGTCATGGTCCATTCTGTGAGTGTTGGCAAATCTTGAGGCATCTTCTTGGGCTTGCTTCAGGGTGGAGTCCAGGAAGGTGCTGATGATCTTGAGCTTATCCAAGTGTGAAGCCACAGCAGGAGCTTGGACATTGGATAGGGTCTCTTGTCCCAGAAGATCTCCTCTTGGATTGAAGCCATAGGGTGCAAAGAAAGGAGATAGCTGGGTGCTTGAGTGGAGAGAATTGTTGAGAGCAAATTCTGCCAGCGGAAGGAGGGTGGGCCAATCATCCTGTTGATAGGTTACATAGCACCTCAAATACTGCTCCAGAGTCTGGTTTGTTCTTTCTGTTTATCCATCAGTCTGAGGGTGATAAGCAGTTGACAGTTGAGACTTGAGATCTGAACTGTGGTCCTCTGTAACTGATGAAAGACTGAGGGAGTCCATGGAGCCTGAATATGTGCTAACCCAGTGTCAACAGTTTTCCTCCTCCTCTGCTCAAGCAGATAATATAGGAGAGGTTTTTAACCCTGTGCCAGTCACGCTTGCCTAGCAACTATTACAGCGTGTATATCATCATCATGTACCAATAATTCATAACAGAGTTTTTTCTCTTTCTCTCCACGTTGGGGAGAAGGACCACCCACAAACACACATCTCCACTTCATTCACTCCTTCCACTCACTCACTCAGAGGAGGCTGTTTACACATCAGTGTGCCAGCTATCTGGCTGCATCAACCACAGATTCTAACTCTGAAAAACACTCTCTACCACCTCCAACAAACAGAATCAGCATAGCTCAACTTTAGAAACCATTTCGTTTGGGAGGCCCAAAATTTTCGACGCCCTCTTCTGGCCGACCCCGTTATGCAATCCGGGCTTGCTATAGTGCATTTGAAAGCCCTGAATCTCCTCTTTCCAACGAGCCATCACAGAGCTCTCTACGTTGTTTCTACAGAATTCGATTGATCGCCGAAGTCAAAAACGCTTTCTCAACTTTGAGTGACATCGTCGCAACAGAGAGAAGCGATCAGAGGACGCCCTTGCATACCTGTATTCTCCTGCTTCTGCTCTTTCCATTGATATTTAACGCGCCCTGCAATGACGTCCACAGCAGGAGCTACAAGAGATTTTGATAAGGGCGTCGAAAAAGTCGAACAACCACCACCTCCAACCACCATTTTTGTCCTTTCTTGTGTGACAAGTCACCCCTGCTGGGCTCCAAATTGCTCTAAGTTCTCTCTATTCCGTTCTCCAACACTCCCCAAGGGAAAACACCACCAAACGTCGATCCTCGGCCTGAAATTTGGCACACAGTCGCTATTCAACAGTGCCAACCTGCTATTCCAGAATTTTCGGTCCATCAATCAGCTTGCAACAAGCATTGTGTGCAACACACATCGTCTGCTCTGGACCATTTCTCCATCAAGTAGAGCATCAAACAACTCCTAGAGTCACTATTTGTCACTGCCGGACTGTCGAGCAACTCCTCCAAATTTTTCCAGCAACTGGTTTTCTCCTGCAACAGAATCATCACTATGCGCAACGCAATGTCGTCCAACCTAAACTGTTTTGTTGGCATGTTCACTGGCAAGACGCTGACAGAATTCAATGACTTTATTAGCAACCTTCAGATCAAGGTTATTGGTGAAAAGGGAATTCAGGACCTAACAGGGACAAACCTATTCCCTGTTGAGAGACCTTTCTGCAACAAGGAGGCCAACCATACTTTCGTCACACACCTACCTACCCAAGGATCAGTGGGACGGATGGCGCTTCTGGTTGCACTGTCGAAATGGTGGGCACAGCACACCAGAGCCAAAGGCTGGTGAAACACTCTCACCAACCTATCTCTATGTACCAACTGTCGCTGAGTAAGCTAATGCTGGACCAGTTGTGGCTGTTGAAGCAACTGTCAAGTACCGGATTCAGCATCACATCATGACTTCATCAGAGTTCATGAATGCTGTGCTGAAGATGCATGCCACCTTCATCAAGGAGAACAAAACAGCTCAGTCAGATTTGATGATTAGGCTTCCAGAGACCTCGCACTTGTTTGAACTCTGCCGCAACATTCACCTCTATTGAGACTGTGTGGCTGCCATTCGCCGAACATTCAACAATGCCTGCCCATCCAGCTCGATTGATGATTTTGAAAACGGATGGTCAGGGCTGCAGCTACGCACAGACACTCAAAGCCCCTTGCGTTACCAAGATCTGAATTCTTATGTGTGCGAGATTGAGTGACTTCAGCGACTTCAGTGACTATTCATCCAAGGTCATGGCCAAAACTGACTTGATGAGTTTGTGCACAAACTGCGCACAGACCTGACACACAGCTCAGCTCATAGTAGTTTTGGACCATTTGTGGCAGCACTTCGAAACAATGAAATGACACCCACTTCAACGATCTACAGAATATCATGGATGAGCTTACTGCTGTCTTGACTGCCCTTGAGGCAGATGAAGAGGAAGACCACAGGAACCACTGCAACAACTGCAACTGGTGTCAAGTGGGCAACAACCACTGTGACAACCATGACGAGTGCGAAGATAGACGCCACGGAAGTGACCACATCCAAGGAGGTTACAATGACCTTGAGCGAGCAGAACGAAACAATCGCCGAGGAAGCAACGACAGGAACAATGACAACAGGGGTCGCAACATCCACAACAACCAAAAACACTCTCGCTCCCCTCCTCGTGGGGACAGACCATGCTACTGGTGTGGTTACCACAAGGCATACGTTCACCACATGGAAAGGGACTGTCGTGACTGCTGCAAGCCAGGAGTCACCCTTAGGGTGGGGCCAAAGCCTACCTCAATCCATCGACGTCTTGGAAGAGTTGAAGGCACTGGGTGCGAGTTCTGTGCGGAGATTCCAAACTTGGCCACCAACACACACACGCACAAGTCTGAGCACTGCCTGCACAAGCGCCGAGCCGATGCCATCTCCACCAGGCTCCAAGTGCAGCACTTCACACCAGCTCAACCAAACCATGCTTCAGCCTCAGCAACTGTGGCTGTACTGCAAGCAACTCTTGTTCCTTTCTCTGGATTTCACCCTCAACCTGCTACAGGAGGGCCCTCTGTTTCTTCTTCTTCTCAAATAAACGGTCCCTCTCGCTTCTACTTCTTTGTGAACACTGCAACAGTGAGCGCAACACAGACAGGCATAGCCTCTCTTCCATACATGATCGATTCTGGAGCTGTACCCACAATGATCCCACAACAGGAGCATTCACTGAGTACTAACAAATTGAACCGAACACCATGCCCGCCTAGCAGATGACCATGAATGCCGCATCGAAGGAATTGGATCTGTCATTCTCACATTTCCTGGTTTTGATGTGGTGCTCCGCAATGTGCTTCATGTCCCATCACTCAAGGAACCGCTCCTCTCTGTGTCGCATGTCCTCCAAGATCCAACTGCTGAGATGCTATTCACTCAAAATTCTGTTTTTCTTCTTGATCTTGCTACACTTGCATAACAACACGGCGTCAAGATTGGTGAACAATGTGACGGCCTTTACTATCTCATTCCAGCCCAGCAACCAGCTGAGAAGAGGAAAATTTCAGTTGAGCCCATTGCCTACGCATCACCAGCAACTGCACACGACCTATGGCACTGACGTTTTGACCACATCCACTGAGAGCAAGTACGCGACACTCTCAAGTCTGGTGATGTCGACGGTGCTCCTGCTCCACCACCAACAACTCATGGCCAAACCTTGCTTTGATTTTGCCCTGCTGCAGATGCTGTGTACCAAACAAACTGGAAAGATCAGTACACGTTCTCTTGATGGTTCCAACTACTTTGAAGTTATTGTCGACTACTCCACAGGCTATACTTGGGTCAACACTGTCACTCAATGGATAATTGATTGCATTGATTTTGAAGAGCAACTCTTCCCCACTCGTCGAACTCTATTTGTACAGGCAGACAACACTCAACAATTTGAGGCCTACCGTACCAACCACCAACCTCCCATCGTCTTCCAGCCTTCTGTCCCTTATGTCAAGGAGGTTGATTGTGTTGCAGAAAGTGCCATCAAGGTCATCACCCACATTGCTTCCTGTCTCCTGATTGAAGCCCAGCTTCCACGGTTCTTCTGGTCCTACGCAATTGTGTGCAACACACTTGCACTGGTCGAATTCCATTTGAATATTACCAAGGCTGAAAACCCAACCTACGCCACCTTGGAATTTTTGGCTGCCTCATCGTCACACTCAACAATGAGTACACAGAACCTGCAAACTCACACAAGATCAAGTTCTCTCTTTGGGCCTCACTTGGACTCTTATTGGGTTTCAATACAGACAGCGAGTCTATTGCCCTCAGCTACAACCTTACTGCACAGACCATTCTTCGGACATGCCACTATAACTTGCATGAGCATGTCTTTCCTGGCCTTGTCCGCAGCGAAGCTAAGCTTCAATCTCTTAATTCTGATTTCTTAACTTCTCTCTCTCATGATTTTACAGATTTTCCTGAAACTGACAACTCTCCTTCTTTGTCAAGCCACCACTTGACTCTCACCGTCGATTATCCAACTCTCCTCCTGATGGTGCTCCCTCCTCTCATACTCGCCAGCAACTGTACCAGACTCCAGGGGGGCCAGCCGCCATCATCATCAACAAACACCTCAGATCAACCTCCAACTCTTCCCCAAGATATGGAAGACGATAATGACGATGACAACTATCGTGTGACACATTCACTGTCGTCCTAGGCGAAGATGAAGACGAACCTGAAGAGACCCTAGCTCCATCGGCAGACTGCATAGCAGCATCCATCAACACTGAACCAGAACCTGTCATTGAATCCCCACTTCCACCATCTGTCATTGTCAACATCAAAGATGCACCAACTGGACTTTGCAAACCACTTGCAAATTGAACAATCACTTGCCATCTCTTGCGACTCTACCTTGCATCAGCCAAACCAGAACCACACTCCCCAAAAGCGCTTCCTAAAGAACCAATTCACACCCCACCAGTGCCACGTTCCTTCAAGGAAGCCTGTTGAGATTCGACCCACAGGGTACACAACGCCCATTACTAATGGTCCCTTTGAGTACTCCATCCAATCACATTGGATGGGGTGTTTGACGGGCTCAGTAGATTCAATACTTGAATGGGGCGCTCAGAAGGGCTAATCTGTTCTCAATAAAAAGAGATAGGCAAAGGCGGCTGTTGCTCTAGCTTTGTTCATCCTACCGGTAGGAACAATGCAATTAGAACTGTTGAGATTCGACCCACGGGGTACACTACGCCCGTTACTGATGATCCCTTTGAGAACTCCATCCAATCACATTGGATGGGGTGTTTGAAGGGCTCAGTAGATTCAATACTTGAATGGGGCGCTCGGAAGGGCTAATCTGTTCTCAATAAAAAGAGATAGGCAAAGGCGGCTGTTGTTCTAGCTTTGTTCATCCTACCGGTAGGAACAATGCAATTAGAACATGCACAAAAACGCGCAAACTACGCACTCTGCACATGTAACACAGCACAGCAAGCATGCAGAAGCAGTGTACCACTGCCCCAGGCTCCGGAATTCCGCTCTCTGCACCGGAATTCCGCCCTTTGCATCGGAATTCCGCGCTCTGCATCGGATTCCGCTTCCTGATCTGGAATTCCTCTCTCTGCACCGGAATTCCGCTTCCTGATCTGGAATTCCAGCTTTCCTGCTGTGCTGTGCAATCTGAGCAATGCAACAGGCATTTAGGAATCAGTGATTGCACCAATCACTGCATTTCTAAAAGTGAGATAAAAACTGAGCTCACCAGAGATTGCACCAATCATTGGATTTCTAAAAACAAGGAAAAAGCGGCTTGTTTCCCAAACAAGCTTCCTGATTTGGAAACAACCAAACCAATTTACAAGCAACTGTTTCTCAAACAAGCTGTAAATTGGTTCCTGGTGGTACTCAGCCCAGACAAAGTGCTCAGCCCAAGGTGGTACTCAGCCCTGGCTGGTACTTAGCCCTGGGTGGTGCACAGCCCAGGCTGGTACTCAGCCCTGGGTGGTGCTCAGCCCAGGCTGGTACTTAGCCCTGGCTGGTATCCAGCCCTGAGTGATGCCCAGCACTGGGTGGTACTCAGCCCTGAATGGGTACTTAGCCCAGGCTGGGGATTTGTGCTCAGCCTGTTTTATCTCATTTCTGTGGCCTGCTCTGTGCAGCCCACTGCTCCCTCTGTTTTCTGATGGCTCCAACCTGCAGGAGTATAAAAGCAGCAACCTCTCACAGAGATCAAAAAAAGGAATCCAACCCCCTCCTTGCTGCTTTGACAGAATCCAGTGCAAAAACAAGCCAATCTCTCTTCCTCCATTTGCTCTCTCTTCCATCTCTGCCCACTCACTCCTCTCTCCTCTCTCTATCCTCTCACTCCTCTCCCTTTTCCATCATCACTGCTCTCTCTCTCTCTCTCTCTCTCTTCATCCCCACACACACCAAGTCCCTCCAGTCCTGGGTGGGATTTCATCACAAAGCTACCTACAAGCCGTCGGCCACACTTGTACGCTCGAACAGGGCCCTGCTGCTCTTACAAGAAAAGGGTTTCTGACTCTAAACAAGACCAACCTGTCTGTGAGCACCGGCTCACCAGCTACTTTAAGGCAACAAAGGGCTCTTGGCTCTCTACAAGAAAAGGGCTACCGCTCTAAACAAGTCCACTGGTCCACCAAGCCGCTACCTAGCATGTCTTCTTCAACCCCCAAGGCTGTCCGCTTCTCTTCTTACGGCTACCAGGCTTGGGAACTGCATGTGGAAGAAGTCATCAAGCCGGTCATGGCATACAATCTTGTTGCCAGCTTCCTCAAGCCTGATTACTTCGGTACGTTCAACGAGCACTGCACCAAGGTCGGCATCGGCGCTGCTCCTCCCAGTATTGGTTCTCCCCCTGAATCCTCTGCAACAGCGGAGGCCAAGGCTGCGTACAGTGAGATGTACCGTCTGCACCACGCTGCCCTTGACAAGTACCACACTGGTATACGCCAAGAACACAAGACCTACAGGGAGCTTGAGGCCCAACACGACAAGGCAGGTTGCTACCCTCGACTCCTGCTCGCGCATTGAGGATGTGCGCTCCATGAATGCGGCAAACATCACCAACTGCGCTGACCGGTACAAGTGGCTCAATGACAAGTACGCCCTGCAGGACCACACTGGTTCACAGCAGGACAAGTGGCTTGCGACTTACAGTCGTTTGGCAAAACCCAGAGACTCTGGTCCGGCAGTCCAGGAGTGGTACACCACTCTGACCACACTGGTCACGGATTGGCCAAAGCATTTCAAATGTACTGCCACCACTTGCAGGGGTGTGACAAACATCCTGCGTTCTGCCATCATCCACAAAGCAAGGGAAACGCTGCCTGGACATGAAATCTTCTCTGGCGTTCGTCAAAATCTTCTCAAGGGGCTGTCAGGCTACGCCAACACCAGCGATCTCGTCAAAGGAGTTGACAAACTGCCACACGCTGTACCAGCAAAGCAAAGAGAAGAACAGCAGACACTCTACTCACCATGGCACTTCTGAGATGGAAACAGCTGCTTCAGCAAAGACCTCAGTGGCAACCAAGAAGCGCAAGATCGGTGAGGCACTCAACGGCAAGCCTACTTGTGACCTTCATGGAATCTGGGTCTCACACTCTCGCGAGGAATGCCTCAAGTTCCCTCACGGGAAGTCAGAGCCAGCTCGCCCTGCAAAGAAGGCCAAGGGCAAGCAGCCTGCACACGCCAAAGAAGCCAAGGCCACGCCAGCTGATTCCAAGAAAGCTACTGAGACTGCCAAGATTGCACGTGAGGTGGCTGCTAAAGAACACCACCAAGCCTCTTGCGCAGCCTCTGAGGATTCTCCTCCCCACAAATGCTACAGGATGGATACTCCACCACCGCCTACTGAAGCAGAAGACGTCGAAATGTTGGAGTTCAGTACTGAGGGTGCTGCGCGCCTTGCAGACACATCAGCTCTAGACGACTTCCTTTCAGTAGAAAGGGCACTTGCGGCACGGGAGTTTGAAATTGGAACATGCCAGGCCTGTTGAGGTGGAGGAGGAATTTGAAGTGGAACTCACAGTTACACTTCTTGACGGCAGAATGGATCCAGACTGGATCACTGACAACATTGTCTCAAACGTCGGCTACAAAGTGATGTACGAATCTGGACGTTTCCTCTACCGCAACGTCACCTACCGCCGCATCTATGAGACTGCGCTGATGGCAAGACTTGCTGGCGGCAACCCACACCAGGTCATCCTTGACTCTGGGGCTTCCAGGACAATGTCGCCTTGTGAAGAGCACTTCACAAACTTGCGGCCCACCTCCCAGCAGATCAAAACAGCTGACGGCTTTACAACTGCCACTGGAGTGGGCGACTTCACCCTGTTCGTTAACGGAAGAGCTCTCATCATGAGGAACTCGCTCTATGTGCCAGAGTTCTCAGGACACTCTACTCTCAGTTCAGCAAATCGTGCGGCAGACAGGTCACAACGTGACTTTCACAGCAGACACAGCCCTATTGCATCCTCGGGTACATGGTTCAGACTTTACCATTGCTCACAGGGACACAGGGAATGTTTATGTTGTGGACCCTTCTCTTCTGACGGGACATACTGGTCTCGACAGGGCAGAACTTGGAAGGGACGCGCCGACTCCTTCGGGGGACGCCCCAGGTGAGTCGCAACAGCAAACTGCTCCTTTGCAAACTGCAACCCCAACTTTAAGTCAAACTGACCCAGACCCTTTACCAAACCCTCAGAACATTGAAGCAGTCCGAGCTCTTCACAAGAAATTTGGGCACCTGTCTTTATCTTCTTTGAAGCGTACTTGGTCAAATCTGAATAAAGTTGGTCATTCATTTTTCCTCATTCATGACATTCCCTGCGTGACATGTGATGTTGGGAAATTGAAAGCTTCGCCTATCCACTCCACTTCCAGACCAAACACCACACTGCTTGGTCGTTTACACACTGATGCTGTCCCACTGCCCGCACGTGGACACCATGGTGAAAAACATTGGCAACTGGTTGTGGAAGAGTCAACCCGTTGGCTTGACATTGAGTTCCTCAACTCTTTGTCCGACGCGCCCACAAGATTCCGGTCTACAATCGAAAGGTTTGAACAACAACATGGCAAACATATCACATCTGTGCGCTGTGACAGGGGGGAAATCTTCAAAGATGGAGAATTCAAAACTTGGGCCAATACTCGGCACCCTCCTATTGTTTTAGAACCTAGTCCTGCATTCACCAAGGAATTCAATGGGCTGGTAGAACGTCAGGTCAACACTCTCAAAGACATGGCACACTGCATGCTCTTAGAGTCACGATTGCCCCACTCTTTCTTTGTGTATGCAGTCCGCTACGCAGCATACATCAAGAACAGGGTTTACCACTCTTACACTAAGAAAACACCTTATGAAGCTTGGTACGGTGAAAAGCCAAATGTTGATCACATCCGCACCTTTGGCTGTTTGGTTATCCACCGTATCCCAAAGGAAAAGCGAACACTTAAACATCCTGACAAAGGGGCGCCAGGCATATTCTTAGGGTATAAAGGAAACACTCTTCCAGTAGTCTACGACTTGAAAACTCAGAGAATATCGGAACACTTCCATGTCTCCTTTCATGAAAATGTTTTTCCTGGCATTGTGCGGAACTGGAGACAGTTCCTTCATGACTCCCGCTTGAAGGAATGGGGACCAGTCCAACCCACAGCTCAGGATTTCCAATATCTTTCCTCCTCGTTGCATACCCCCGCTATGTCCACTGATCCAGATGTGGCACATCCTGACGCTCTGTCTGACTCACAAGAAGACGATGTACCACCTGCAGAATCACAGGGGGGAGATCTACAGCCGGGTATGCTATACGACGCTTCTGATTCTGAACCAGAGTCAATACCTGATGAACAGGAAATCCCTCCTAGGGAGCGCTCAACTTCCCCTGACATTCTAGCTTTGCCGGAGTCAACAGGGGAGGCAACAAATCCCCCAATCATACCACGAGAGCCATCAGGTTTACGCGACTACCTGGCATTGAAGGCAAACCTTTGTAAACTACGAACAAAACCATCAATTGCCACAAGTCCTTCCACTTACAGTCGGAAAACACTCCGTGCTTTAACTGCAAGAATTCGTAAACTACGAATAGCACAGGGACAATTTCGTGAACTCTACCAAACGCTCAAAGCGTACACTGTGCTTGAGCCGGAGGAAGTCACAGCATATCCAACAGAAAGGATCCACCAGCGGGACTTACCGCCACTCCCTGCTTCGCATAAAGAGGCCATGCGTTCTCCTTTTGCAAAGTATTGGAAGGCAGCTCAACTCTCAGAGATCAATTCGATCACATCAAAGCATGTCTGGGACTTAGTGGCTCGACCTAAAGGGCGTAAGATACTCAAGCCCAAATGGGTTTTTGCCTACAAGTTTGACAGTGAAGGGTACCTTGAACGCTTCAAGGCTCGCCTTGTCGGCCGGGGTTACACTCAGATCTTTGGTCAGGACTACAATGAGACCTTCTCCCCTGTCGTCCGCAGCTCCTCCATAAGGGCAATCCTTGCTATCTCGTTGCTGTTTGACCTCATACTTGCAGGCCTTGATGTCGAAACCGCATACTTGAACGCCAAACTGGACATTGAAAACTTCATGGAACAACCAGAAGGCTTTGAGATACGTGGTGCAGACGGGATACTTCTTGTCTGTTTACTCAGGAAGAGTCTGTACAGACTGCACCAGTCTGGTCGACAGTGGTACAAAACAATCCGCGACTTCCTAGTAGAAATTGGATTTACGCAATTGAAGACTGACCACTGTGTCTTTGTGCAAAGGCACCCTGATGGAAAGGTCAAGACCATCATCACTCTATACGTAGATGACATCCTCATCTTCAGTCACACTGAAGAAGAAATTGCCAAAATTCTTTCTCTGATCAAATCAAAGTTCAAAATCCGCGAGGACCTCAACCCAAAAGTTGCTGTTGGCATCCAAGTTGAGAAAATCAAAGATGGAATCTTTATTGGACAGAAAAACTACACACAGCATGTCTTGGAGGAAGCAAACTACTGGTGTGACGATGAAGGCTTACCTGTCAAAATCAAAGCAACTCCCATGTCCACGACATGGATACACGATGTGGACTCTGGAAAACTTCCACAAAAAGAGTCGGAATACTTCCGAAGCACACTCATGCAACTTGCTTACCTTGCAAACTTGACGCGCCCTGACATTGCATATGCTGTGAATACACTTGCACAATACCAGTCTGCTCCAACCCATTCAGATTCCCTTGCGCTTGACAGATTGCTGCGATATGTCCGCGCTACCTGGGATCATGGACTTTTCTACCAGAAGGGGGACTCCCAGATGACATGCATCACCAATGCAACGCTCCCAGAGGTAGAGAAAGCTGCGGGTATTTCTTACCCAGAGTGGGATGAACCACATGGCTACGCTGATGCCAGCTATGCTGAAGAGGATGGACGCAAGTCGAGGTCAGGGCATGTGTTCATGCTTTGCGGGGGTGCTATTACATGTACAGCAAGAAACAATCAGTTGTTGCTTTGTCCTCGACTGAGGCAGAATACTTCTCCCTTACTGAGGCCATCAAAGAGGCAATCTGGCTACGAATGCTCTTCCAGGAGCTGGGTATGGATTTAAATAAGCCCACTACTGTTTTTGAGGACAATCGTTCAACCATAGCTATTGCTATGAATCCAATACACCATGGTCGGGTCAAACACTTTGACGTGAGGTTGCATTTCATACGGGACCACTTGGAGAAAAAGGAGGTTCAACTCATTCATTGCCCAACGGACATGATGATTGCCGACCTTCTCACCAAAGCTCTTCCTGCAGCTCAACATGCAAAGCTTGCATCACTGATGGGAATTTGCAGTCTCGCCGACCTCCAAGGTGTAAGCGTGGTGCCCACGCTCAAATCAGCACAACGCTTAGTCTAAAGGCTCTCTCTGGCTTCTCCAGCTACACTTGTGGGTTCATGCAGGTTTTCACAAGTGTAGGGGGGTGCATGGGTGGGTTCGAGTCCCACTGCTTGGCTGGCATTGTTGGACAGCCATGTACTCCAGGAGAAACAGTTGCCCCCTCTCTTTCTATTGCGGGGGTGTGTTGAGATTCGACCCACGGGGTACACTACGCCCGTTACTGATGATCCCTTTTAGAACTCCATCCAATCACATTGGATGGGGTGTTTGAAGGGCTCAGTAGATTCAATACTTGAATGGGGCGCTCGGAAGGGCTAATCTGTTCTCAATAAAAAGAGATAGGCAAAGGCGGCTGTTGTTCTAGCTTTGTTCATCCTACCGGTAGGAACAATGCAATTAGAACATGCACAAAAACGCGCAAACTACGCACTCTGCACATGTAACACAGCACAGCAAGCATGCAGAAGCAGTGTACCACTGCCCCAGGCTCCGGAATTCCGCTCTCTGCACCGGAATTCCGCCCTTTTGCATCGGAATTCCGCTTCCTGATCTGGAATTCCTCTCTCTGCACCGGAATTCCGCTTCCTGATCTGGAATTCCAGCTTTCCGGCTGTGCTGTGCAATCTGAGCAATGCAACAGGCATTTAGGAATCAGGGATTGCACCAATCACTGCATTTCTAAAAGTGAGATAAAAACTGAGCTCACCAGAGATTGCACCAATCATTGGATTTCTAAAAACAAGGAAAAAAGCGGCTTGTTTCCCAAACAAGCTTCCTGATTTGGAAACAACCAAACCAATTTACAAGCAACTGTTTCTCAAACAAGCTGTAAATTGGTTCCTGGTGGTACTCAGCCCAGACAAAGTGCTCAGCCCAAGGTGGTACTCAGCCCTGGCTGGTACTTAGCCCAGGGTGGTGCACAGCCCAGGCTGGTACTCAGCCCTGGGTGGTGCTCAGCCCAGGCTGGTACTTAGCCCTGGCTGGTACTCAGCCCTGAGTGATGCCCAGCCCTGGGTGGTACTCAGCCCTGAATGGGTACTTAGCCCAGGCTGGGGGTTGGTGCTCAGCCTGTTTTATCTCATTTCTGTGGCCTGCTCTGTGCAGCCCACTTCTCCCTCTGTTTTCTGATGGCTCCAACCTGCAGGAGTATAAAAGCAGCAACCTCTCACAGAGATCAAACAAGGAATCCAACCCCCTCCTTGCTGCTTTGACAGAATCCAGTGCAAAACAAGCCAATCTCTCTTCCTCCATTTGCTCTCTCTTCCATCTCTGCCCACTCACTCCTCTCTCCTCTCTACATCCTCTCACTCCTCTCCCTTTTCCATCATCACTGCTCTCTCTCTCTCTCTCTCTCTCTTCATCCCCACACACACCAAGTCCCTCCAGTCCTGGGTGGGATTTCATCACACTCCTCTCTCCTCTCTCCATCCTCTCACTCCTCTCCCTTTTCCATCATCACTGCTCTCTCTCTCTCTCTCTTCATCCCCACACACACCAAGTCCCTCCAGTCCTCGGTGGGATTTCATCACAAGGAGTTGACAAACTGCCACACGCTGTACCAGCAAAGCAAGGAGAAGAACAGCAGACACTCTGCTCACCATGGCACTTCTGAGAAGGAAACAGCTGCTTCAGCAAAGACCTCAGTGGCAACCAAGAAGCGCAAGATCGGTGAGGCACTCAACAGCAAGCCTACTTGTGACCTTCATGGAATCTGGGTCTCACACTCTCGCGAGGAATGCCTCAAGTTCCCTCATGGGAAGTCAGAGCCAGCTCGTCCTGCAAAGAAGGCCAAGGGCAAGCAGCCTGCACACGCCAAAGAAGCCAAGGCCACGCCAGCTGATTCCAAGAAAGCTACTGAGACTGCCAAGATTGCATGTGAGATGGCTGCTAAAGAACACCACCAAACCTCTTGCACAGCCTCTGAGGACTCTCCTCCCCACAAATGCTACAGGATGCATACTCCACCACCACCTCCTGAAGCAGAAGACGTCGAAATGTTGGAGTTCAGTACTGAGGGTGCTATGTGCCTTGCAGACACTTCAGCTCTGGACGACTTCCTTTCAGTAGAAAGAGCACTTGTGGCACGAGAGTTTGAAATTGGAACGTGCCAGGCCGTTGAGGTGGAGGAGGAATTTGAAGTGGAACTCACAGTCACGCTTCTTGACGTCAGAATGGATCCAGACTGGATCACTGACAACATTGTCTCAAATGTAGACTACAAAGTGATGTATGAATCTGGGCGTTTCCCCTACCGCAACGTCACCTACCACTGCATCTACGAGACTGCGCTGATGGCAAGACTTGCTGGCTGCAACCCACACCAGGTCATACTTGACTCTGGGGCTTCCAGGACGATGTCGCTTTGTGAAGAGCACTTCACAAACTTGCGGCCCACCTCCCAGCAGATCAAAACAGCTGACGGCTTTGCAACTGCCACTGAAGTGGGCGACTTCACCCTGTTTGTTAACAGAAGAACTCTCGTCATGCGGAACTCGCTCTATGTGCCAGAGTTCTCAGACACTCTACTCTCAGTTCAGCAAATCGTGCAGCAGACAGGTCACAACATGACTTTCACAGCAGACACGGCCCTATTGCATCCTCAGGTACATGGTTCAGACTTTACCATTGCTCACAGGGACACAGGGAATGTCTATGTTGTGGACCCTTCTCTTCTGACGGGACATACTGGTCTCGACAGGGCAGAACTTGGACGAGACAGGCTGACTCCTTTGGGGGAAGCCCCAGGTCGTGACTACCTGCCATTGAAGGCAAACCTTCGTAAACTACAAACAAAACCATCAATTGCCACAAGTCCTTCCACTGACAGTCGGAAAACACTCCGCGCTTTAACTGCAAGAATTCGTAAACTACGAATAGCATGGGGACGATTTCGTGAACTCTACCAAATGCTCAAAGCGTACACTGTGCTTGAGCCAGAGGAAGTCACAGCATATCCAACAGAAAGGATCCACCAGCGGGACTTACCACCACTCCTTGCTTTGCATGAAGAGGCCATGTGTTCTCCTTTTGCAAAGTATTTGAAGGCAGCTCAACTCTCAGAGATCAATTCGATCACGTCAAAGCATGTCTGGGACTTAATGGCTCGACCTAAAGGGCGTAAGATACTCAAGCCCAAATGGGGTTTTGCCTACAAGTTTGACAGTGAAGGGTACCCTGAACGCTTCAAGGTGTTAGATTTTGGGTTTTTGCAGTAAGCAGTGTGCAGGAGCAACACCTCACACTGTGGTGCATGGGAGCTCCAACTGTGATGAGGATTTGGTGCATTTTTTGTCACCTGGTCTTTGTCACAATTTTGTATAAAGCCAAACAGCATACATTGTACAACAGTCTCCCATCTCAGCTTCACCATCACAAGAGAGTAGTCCACCAGAGTAGTTCACCACCATCCACAAACAGCAGCAGTCATTTCTTTCATACAAAATTGTGACCCATCCCAATCATCTGGAGTATAAACAACAAGCAGAATCGAGGAAGAACGTGCAGAACGCAGCAACACACTTGAAAAACGAGTAAACAAACAGTGCCACTCACCACCACACATCACCAGCATCACTACCTGCAGAACCAACACCTTCAGTTTTTGTACCCCCACCATTTCACCATGTCTACACCACTTTTAACACTGGGGAAGACGTTTTGACGATCGTTTTTTCGCTGCAGCAGCGTTGCAGAGCGTGTAACAGCACTCATCCACAACATCAGCCACCTGATAACGCCGAATTTCGAGAGTTTACGTTTGCAACTTCTTTCAATTGCTTCAGGAATCGCTTACCACCACAGGAAAGAGCTACTTCCACTCTATCTATCCACCAAATATCGTGATCTTCGACTGGTTCCTTGCAGAATAACAGCTGTCCGCGTTTTTACTGTTCAATTAGCACTCAACTCGTCGAAATTGCTGTATTGGAGCTTCCCACCAACACAACTCAGCCAAAACCGGACCAAATTGCCTCAATCCAATTTTCCTGCATTGCTCAGCGCCCAATCTTCGTGATTCCACTCGGTGATCAATCAGATACATCTACTTTCATTGCAGAATATTGAATTACGACGAGCTGCAACCATATTTTGCGGTATCCAGTTGTGCCAGTACTCAATTTTCGCTTCAGACCCCGTGACAAGTCTGTTTTTCTTGTCCCCAACTCGCTACACACACGTTTTTTCTTGTCCTCAAGTCACTACACACGTGTGCAAACTTGGCTGCCACTATTCCCTACGAAGGGTTACCACTAAATCAGGGAAATCACTGCCTTTCAAATTTCTATTCTCCTGCAAAGCTCTCACACATTTTCCTCCCAAGCATGAGCGAGCGTGATCAAATCAAGTATGCTTCCCGTGCATTCCCCATCCTCAAAGGCGCAGCAAATTTTGGAGATTGGCTGGACGACCTAATTTCAGAACTATCCAACAAAAGCAATGGTCTCCGCCACTGCGTCGACCCAGACCGAATTAACGTATTACGCAATGATCAAGTGGACCCCAATGATCCTAATGTCAGCCCAACATGCAGAGTACGCAGGGGGCCCAACCACGGCGAGCATTATGCATTTGCACGAGACGGGCGTGAGCCGGTCAAATGGTTCCCAGGGACAGAAGACCAGAACGCATACCGTATCCTTCTCATTCGACGACATGTTGAACCAGAGCTTCTACCACAGTTCCCCCGACGAGGGCAGATATTTGCCTACACACTGCTTGGAGAAATTGCGATTGCATGTCGAACAACAGATCAAGGATTAGCAAAGGAAATTATTGATGATTTCGAACGTATAAAAATGGAACCTGCAGAATCATCCAAGTCATTTGCAATGCGCTTCATTACGGCTTACCACAAAGTAGAAAGCTTTGCAGAAAGTTCATCAGTGGAAATCCGCAGTCGCATCACACCATTTTCCAAAGTTGTGCGAGTCTTCGTATCTGCCCTGAACAACACGCTAATCGATATGGGTGTTGCCAATACGTTCATGTTTGCAGGGAATCCTATCACTTCTGTTTCATCATTGACTAAACTAATCACCTTATTTATATCTACTGCCCGCCAAAATACATATGATGAGAGGCGGGATCGATTTGCAGCACAACAGGAGCGGGACCTGACAACAGCCATTCCAGAAGTCACTACACCAACAGCAAATGTAATTATTCGGCCAAAAGTACACTATAGTCGACTCCGCCGTCGTGGCAGTTATCATAAACCTCAGCAGTACCAGCCGTATCCTAATATCCGCCCAACAACCTTGCAGTACCAAAACCCTCAGTCCCAACAGTACACACCGCGCCCATATGGTGGTTTTGGCCTAGGCCGAGGAAAATGGCAAGGACTAAGTTCACGTGGAACAGCAACAGGTGGTACCGCAATAGGACGCGGCTTTGGGGGGAGTTGGTACCCTGCACAGCAACAGTCTTTTGGAGTACAATGTCATGCATGTGGAGGCTATGGTCATGTTGCTCGACAGTGTGCCAACACATTTCTTCAGCAATTGCAGCAACAGCAACAGAATCGACCACCAGCAAACCCAAATGCGCTCTTACTCCAGCAACCAAACCCTCCACAACAGCAGATACCTGAAAACCAAGCACTTCTGCTACAGAACGGTGATTGGGATGACCAACAAAGTGAGCAGTATGCTGCAGAACAGCAATTGTGGATGGAAACGCAACTCCAATCAGAGACCGAACAAGATGAAAGTCAACAGGATTTTTGGATGGCCCGGGAGTAATCCGGGCATTTGCAGTTAACGTCCCTTCCCTTCCAATTTCTTTTCCTGTACTCATCGACAACGGTTGCAATGTCACAACGCTTCGAGATTTCTCTCTCTTCATTCCCTATAGTTATACTCAGCAGAAATCTAGCATGCGTATCGCCAAAGAAGGACCTATTCTTACTTGTGAAGGATTCGGCACAGCTCTCATACCACTCGCCAACAACATCACACTTATAATTGAAGGTGCCCAATATGCTCCAGAATGTCCTGTCAATTTGGTCGCTGATCGGGACCTACAACTATGTGGCTTCTTCCATCTTGCACGAGACCTTCAACCTGGTACTATTTATTGTAGCAGTCCTGAGGAAGGAGATCCAGCCGTCCTTCAAATGATTCTTAGACATGGTCTCCAATGGTTCCCAACAGCAGCAAACCCCAACTTCAACTACAGCAAACAATTTATTGCACATTGCGCAGGTAAATTTTACAACCTCTTCAGCTCTGCAGAACCAGTTGATACACTCAGTCAGTATACGCACAGCCTTTCTCAACAGCAAAGCTCCAAACACTCAGCGCATGCATGAACGCCTCGGCCATATCCCTTATGCAAGACTACGAGCAATGAAGGAGCGCCGTACATGTGCTGACTTTCCTGACATTAAGCTGGACTTGCTTGAAGAACCGTGTAAGGCCTGCATTATTTCCAAACAGACTCGTGCTGCTATTCCACATACAGACCCTCCAGATAAACTACCAGGCGAACATTTAGCCTTTGATCGAGTGGAAGTCAAACCAAAGTTTCGAGGACAATATGGCTTTGTTCTTTTTGCCATTGACTATGCAAGTAATTATCTCTGGTCGACAAACCTTCGGAGAAAGTCAGAAGCACTACCAGAGGCCATTAAGATCATCCAACAATTGGAGACAGTTAGGGATGTTCGTGTAAAGGGCGTCCGCTTTGATGGTGGGGAACTGAATTCACTCCCTTTTAACCGTTTCTGTGCATCACGTGGCATCCGCGTTGAAGTCAGTCCACCTCATACACCTGAGCTGAATGGGAAAGCAGAGCAAGCAGTTCGAACAGTCATGGATGTCACACGATCTCTTCTAAGACATGCTGGTTCACCATGGTCATGATGGGGATACGCGATTCGACATGCAGTAGATATCATCAATACGCTTCCTGTCCTCAGCCGTGGATTACTATCTCCAGTTGAAACGCTTCTTGGATCCCCTCCATGCATCAGTCAATTCAGAGTTTTTGGCTCAGGATGTTTGTATCATATCACAGCAAAGGAACGTGGACAAACACATCAGTTCAAAAAGCTTGCAGAACGCGCTCGACCAGCAATTTACATTGGAAACATTGGTCGTTCCATTGCTCGTTTGATTGACATCAGCACAGGTAGAGTAATCACTCATCGATTGGATGACCTTGTGGTTGCAGAAGACAGTTTCCCTCGCCTCAGCACCTCAGCAGCAGAGGATATTGCTCAGGACCTCGTTCATCAGCTAACACCACTCCTCAGCAAAGATGAACTTACATCAACTGAACAAAACATCACCAACCTCCTTTGTGAAGCCAATGTTCGCGTGGATCAATTCCCAGAACCAGGACCAGCAGCGATAGCTGAACGACAACCTTCCACAGAACTAGCACCAAATGAACATGAAGTGGTCCAGGTACGGCAGCGAAAGTGAATCGGATAACGATGTACAGCACGAAGTGTTGGAGGTGGCGGCACAACAGGTTGGACTCCGTGTTACCGCAATTAACGCCATCTCCAGTGGGCCTTACCTACGAGCACTAAAGCCGGGGGACCAATCGGATGAGTGAGGGCGGCGACCGGCTCTGTGACTGCAGGCGCACTCTCGGCTGGGAGTGACGTGGGTGGCGCAACCGAAGGCCCTGGGCCATACCGACCCTGCAGGAGCTAGTGTGGCGTGGACCCAAGTCAGAAGGGATGGATGCCTGTTTGGGGAGCCCATTCCGTAAGGAACACCACCAGGGGAGATGGCGCCTGACGTTACGCATGGGGGAAAGTGCGGAAGGCGGGCTGTGGAGAGAGGAAGAGAGGGCTCTCTGGCATGGGGTGTCCTGAGCAGCATCGTGCAGAAGGCTCACCTGCCAATGATTTTTCTATTTCCTTTTTCTGCATCCTAATACTCACAAACACCTCTGTCATTTTACTAACACCACCAAAGCATACCCCTGATGACAAAACAATTGCTGAAACACCAACTAGAGACGTACCGCCTCAAGCGCCACCACCAGAGCCTCCACCTACACATGTGCACAAATCACCTTGCAGCCCTACGCGCAGCCCATCTCCAAAACATACTCAATCTGGACATCTATATTTAAGTAGTTTCAAATGTCCAGACCCGGTAACACGCACTGAGGCCATGAGTGGAAAGTGGTCCAAAGAGTGGATAGCAGCAGAGCAAACAGAGATTGACGCTCTCAGAATGCTTGCAGCTTTCGAAGTCGTTGATCGACCCAAGAATGTCAATGTCGTGCAGAACAAATGGGTTTACAAGGTCAAGCTTCGACCGGACGGCAGCATTGAGCGCTTTCGCGCACGACTAGTGGCGAAGGGCTTTACACAGCGTTGTGGTATTGATTTCTGGAACACTCACTCTCCTGTTGTTCGCATCAATAGTCTACGATGGCTCCTTGCTATGACAGCCTCAAACAGTTGGGACACAACCATGATCGATATTGCAATGCCTACCTCAACAGCAAACTTGATGTCCCCATCTACATGGAGCAACCAGATGGCTACCGTTCGGATGGCAAGATCTGGCTTTTGCACAAAGCTGTCAACGGTATCAAGGAAGTGGGGCGTTGTTGGTACCAGGAACTCATTGGTCATCTCAAGTCTGCCGGCTACCAACAAAGCGCAGCAGATCCATGCATCCTCTTCAAGCGCACAAAGGAATGTATTATTTTCATTGCTATCTATGTCGATGATATTTGTTTCTTTGCGCACACAGAGGAAATCACCTCTGCCATCAATTTGCTAAAATCCTTCTATAAGCTCTGCGAACTAGGTCATATTAAGACCGTACTGAATATGGAAGTTCATCGAACACCAACTGGCATCTACTTGCATCAACAAGCTTACACCAAAGAGTTACTCCAACACCATGCAGACCTAGTCAATGGAAAGAAGACAGCAGTAATTGCTCTCCCCAGTCCTCTCACTCTTCAACCTTGAGAAAATGATGAACCCACAGCAAATCAACAGCTCTACCAAGCAATCCTTGGTGGCATCAACTATTTGGCAACACACACACGACCAGACTTGGCACCAGCAGTCTCATATCTTGGCGCCTTCAGCAAGGACCCAAGCAAACACCACTTGCAGATCCTCATTCGAGTCCTTCAATACATCAATGGTACACGTGAGTATGGTTTGCTTTATTCCATCCAACACAGGGTCTGGAATTTTCGGCTACTCGGATGCTGCTCATGGAGTTCATGCTGATGGGAAATCACAACTTGGCTACTTTGTTTTGTTTGGAAATACCGCTATCAGCTGGGCATCAACTCGCAGTCCTACAGTTATGCTGTCACCTCAGCAAGCAGAATACGTTGCAGTCTCAGAACTAGGACGAGAACTAGAGGCCATCTCACAACAGCACACAGCACTTATGCTCCCGTCCCTGACTCCTATTCCAATCTATACTGACAACCAAGGCGTTATCAATTTGAGCTCAAACAATCTCTACACTAATAGGTCAAAACATATTCCGGTTAAGTATCACTATATCCGGGAACTGGTTGATCGACAAGTGATTCGACTGGAATGGATTCCTGGTGGCGAGCAACCAGCAGATTATCTTACAAAATCATTACCAGCTTCTTTAGGTGCTTATCATCTTAGTCATATTGGTCTTTGTTGTGTGCCTTAGTTTCTGTCCCCATTCTTTATTTGTATTGCATTCTTGTGGTGATGGGTGGAGTACACTACTGAAGGTGGTGGTGGTGGGAGGTTGATCTTGGCTTCTGTCAGTCTGTGTTTGTCTTTCTACAAAACTGTTACAAGGACCATCACTTGCAAAATGCTGCAAGTCATTCTTGCAGAGCAGTATCTGGCTGGTCAAAGCTCCTGCACACTGCTTAGACCAAAAGACCCAAAACTAACACTCCCCCCTGAGCTGCGGGAAGGAGCAAAGGCTGACACAGAGGAAAACCTTAAGCCATAGTCAACTTAAGGAAACCATACACTGGAGAAAGAAGAATCACAAACACGTATGACTGGCCATCAGATGGCAGAACAGAAAGGACAGACTGCACTAAAAAGAAATGGATGCTGGCACATATTGAACTTCAGAGGTAAAAGAAAATGAGTCAAAGTAATGAAAAAGAACAAAGAAGAAAACAACTTCACAGATAAGAAAAAATGAATTAGAGGAAAGTGAAGAAACAAAGGCCAATGCGACTCAAATGGTATTCACTGAGAGCAGCTGAGAGAGATTTCATCATATAGTCTGCAGGCTGTTCTCCTCCAGCAATCCATTCAAGCCATACTACTTTTTGTTCCACGAGTTCTCAAATATAATGATACTTTACCATGATATGCTTTGACCGATTGGTGTAAAGATCATTTGAACTGAGGTTGATCAGTGTAGATGACAAGAGGAGTTGGAGACAGAAGTTGAAGTGCTGAGTAGAGTTGGGATAGTGCCTTAAGTTCTCGTCCCAGTTCAGACACAGCTACGTATTCATTCAGCTTCCTGCGGTGACAGCAGTGACAGTGCTGCTCCAAACAGATGTCCAACTATTGGCTGTTCCTCCAAATAGAACAAAGTAGCCAAGCTGTGATTTCCCATTATTAATTTTGAAATATTCGAGAACCCAAATAAAGATCTTCATGCGTGTTTGCTGGGATCCTTGCTGAAGGCACCATGATATGAAAGGCAACCTGAACTGGAACAAGTGAGGAGTCTCTTTCTCTCTCTCTATCTCTCTTAATCGATCAAGCAGTGGTGGAAGGGGGTGGGAGCCCCCTGACTCAAAAAACAGCCCAGCTTCTCTTTCCCTCCCTCCCTCCCTCCCTCCCTAACCTCGCTCTCTCTCGCTCTCTTTTGCACTTTGATGGTGCTGTGAGATTCCTAATCTCACTGATCATGGTCTTAGCTGGGGTCTCCCTAAAAGCTCTTCCCCAGTTGTGTCTATGTCATTATATTGGCCCCCTTATTTTTATTACCATTCATCACATCCCTCACAGGCTCTAGTGTTTACCACTATAAAAGAGCATCCTGTGTTCCTTGTGCTGAATGGGGCTAAGCACAAGGGGCACACCCCTTCTTCCTCCTATTCATTCTTATTTTACTCATTTTCCTTTTTCTCTCACCTTTCAATCCACTGTCCCTGCACTGATGTGGCCTCAAAGTCTCAAATTATGTTCACCCCAAATTTGGAGGCAGGAGAGACACTGGGTGGAGGGGGGTGTGGCTGAAAGACAAATTGTTCTTTCTTTCATCTTCTCCTTTTGTCATATCTTTTCCCTTTTTCTCTTTTCTTTCTTTCTTCCTTCTTTTCTTCTTTCTCTCCTCCCCTTTCCGATAAATACTCCCTCTCTCTCCTCTTTTGTTCTATATATATCTACTCTCTCTCAATAAATCCTACCTAGGTAACAACAAATCCTTTTCTTTCTTCTTTGGTGTTTCTCCCCAGGCCAGTGCTACCTGACCAAGCAAGTAGAGGTATGATTTCCCCAGGCCAATGTGTTTTATGCCAAGCTGGGGTGAGGTTTCCTTCCCTTTCCTTTCTCTTCCTTCCCCTACCTGGTTGGTTCTCAAATTGAGCTCTGTCTCTGTGATACTGGCAGATGCCATACTGCCTTAGGGCATTCCTTTGTTGAACTGCTGCCTGTTGGTCACCATGTTGGATAGTCAGGGGGCTTGAACCTGGGGCCTGTGGGGTACTCTTCATTGAGCAACTCCACTTGGTCTAGCTGTCCTTGAACAAAGACAGAATTGAACCACATCATCCATCTATGTTGAGTTTGAGCTGAATCCAGGGTACTGGCTCTGCTAATAACCAGGAGCTTCCCATCTCAAAGACTTGTCTTATCCCTTTTGCCACTAGACTATAGATGAGCCTCTGAAGATGAAGCGGAGATCTCGTAGTGCTGTAAAACTTAAAATGGAAGGAAGTCAACAGGCTGTCGGTCAATAAGAGTGGCAGTCAACAGGTTGTCTGTCTGTCTCCATGTCTTGGGGAATGGCAGTCAATGGGCTGTGTGTCTCTCTGTCTCTTTGCAGTCTGTGCTTTAAAAGGCGCTGTAGGGTACGTCTTCAAAACGCTTCCTCCGCTGTCTCCGTCCAAAGCAGCTCTACTCAAGGGACCAAAGTGTGCATCAGTGTTGTTAGGTGGAACTGACTGGTTAGCAGCAAGAGGCACAAGACAGACCCGAACCTATTGTGACTGTCAGTTATTGTTCTCACGATGCCCATGGGAGAGCGAGCCACTGCCAATGCAGACCTGGGCGCTGGCTTGCGCTGGTGACAAATACTCTGATTATTAAGTGGAACAGAAACCCGATGTCAACAGTTTTCCTCCTCCTCTGCTCAAGCAGATAATATAGGAGAGGTTTTACCTTGTGCCAGTCACGCTTGCCTAGCAACTATTACAGCGTGTATATCATCATTATGTATCTATAATTCATAACAGAGTTTTTTCTCTTTTCTCTCCAAATTGGGGAGAAGGACCACCCACAAACACACATCTCCACTTCATTCACTCCTTCCACTCACTCACTCAGAGTAGACTGTTTACAAGTGTCTCCAACTTTGTGCATATGTTGCTTTTCCCATTCTTTGAAGATTTGCAACCAACCCAAAAGGAGAAGCAAGGGATGGAGTGAGGCTGAGCCCCCTTTCCTGGCGTCACAGGAGGAGGAGCCAACTGAAATGATACAACGGTTAATGATTTTGCAAAGTCAACGGGCTGTTGTCTATCTATCAATCAATGACTTGTTTGAACTAAAGTCAACAGGCTGTTTGTGTTTCTCCCTCTGGGTTCTGTGAGTACTTTGGAGCCAGTGCCCACCTGTCCGTTGGAGCCAACAGGCTGTCAGTCTTCCTGTTGCAGTCAATGGGTTGCTGCATGAGCAGACAAAGGCCACAAGGGCAGTACTCAGTATTTCTGAGGTTCCAGGTTTGCCAGTGTGGCTGTGCTGCAAGACTGCAACTTCTCTCTCTTTCTGTCCTTCTTTGTCTGTCAGTGTCAGTGGCTTGGGGCAACACCCTGAGCTTTGTTGGTCACTCTTATGTGGCCTGCCACGCAATGTTCATTGTGGCACGCCACTCTCCTTTCAATCCAGTGACAGATTGCCTGTGTGTGGGACTACCAATATCCATTGAAGGCTTGTCTTTAATCATGTTTTCTCTTCTTTTTTTTTTTTTTTTTTTTTTTGCAAGGACTGCTTACAAGTCAACAGGCATCCCCTTCAAAAAACAACGAGTTGCAGATACGCTGTTTTCCTAATCGCAATTAGTGGAGCAGGGGGGGTTCATTTTTTTGTCTTTGGTGCCCAATCAAAACTCAGCGGAAAAATCAGAAAAGGAAGGATGTTAATGGGTTCTCTGTTTACCTACCTGTCTCTGCGGGTGGCAGTCAACAAGCCGTATGTCTCTCTGTTTCTCCCAGTGTCTCTCTGTCTTTGCCTCTCTGTCACTCAATAGTTGAAGGGCGTACACTGGCTGTCTCTCTCACTGTTGTCTCTTTGCTTGCAGTTAACAGGCTGTCTGTCTCATTCTCTGTCCCCTTGCTCCTGTTTGTCAGGCAGTTTTTTTTTCCTGTGCCTGTTTGTCTCTCTCTCTCTCTCTCTCTCTCTCTCTCTCTCTCTCTCTCTCTCTCTCTCTCTCTGTCCGCTCCGTAAACCTATTTTCTAATTGCAATAGTGGAGTAGGGGAGGGGGGTTATTTGTTTTCTTTGGCTCCCAATCGAAACACAGTGACGAAATTCAAAAAGCAAGGAAGTCAACAGGGTGTCTGTCTATCTGAGTGGAAGTCAGTGGGTTGTCTGTCTGTCTACCTCCCAATTCTGGGAGTGGCAGGGCAGTCAATGGATTGTCTCTCTTTTCTTTGTCTCTGACTCTGGCTGTTGGCTGACTGCTGGTGGACTTTTTTTGGCCTGCAACACCCTTCAGTATCTTTTTTTCCAATTTTTTTTTTTTTTTTTTTTGGCAAGGATTGCTTATAAGTCAACAGGCATCCCCTAGCATATATGTAGTTGATCTTCTGTGCAGAGACCAAACAAACCATGTTTCTTTGCGTGTCGGGACTTGGCCGGCCCAGCCAGCCACAGACATCATCATCATCATCATCACCGGCCCAGCCACAATCATCAAATCTTTTGAGCGGGAAAAGAAAGAAAGAAAAAAATCCCAGGAAAATCATCGCTCCCCAATCGTTCCAAGGGATCTCATCAGAGAGAAAGAAAACAAACAAAAATCGGAGAGAGCGAGAGAGAGAGAGAGAGAGACAGCGAGAGAGAGAGAGAGAGAGAGAAAGAGAGATACAGAGCGAAACAACATTACAGACAAAAATTCTCTTTCCCATGTTGTTCACACGCCAATCGACGGCAGCTCTCACGTCAACGTCTTCATACATGGCAGCCTCTGCAGCCGTTTCCTCGACGGCTACTGCGGCTGCCCGGCGTCGGGCCCCCGCTGCCGCCCTGGCTGTCGCTGCTGCCGCTGTCGCGAGGGCTCCACTTGCTGATGTTGGCCGGCGCTTCATCTCTCAGTCCCCAAATCCTAACGCCGCTGCGGCAGCATCTGCCACTGCTACCATGTTAGTTCACCCCACGCTGGGTTATCAACTTCCCAGGCTGGGGATATTTCCCCTTTAACGCTTTCGCATACCATCATCAACAGTAAGAGAACAGCACCGAAAACGTCCGCGGCGCCGCGCCCTGCTTCTGTCTCTGTCGATGCCGATCCTTTGGAAGATTCCTCTTTCGTCGGGATGTCTGGAGGGCAAATCTTCCACGAAATGATGATCCGGCAAAATGTTAAGGTCGTATTCGGGTATCCCGGAGGGGCCATTCTACCAGTGTACGATGCAATCTACAATAGTGACTACTTCGATTTCATCTTACCACGCCACGAACAAGGTGCCGGCCACATGGCAGAAGGTTACGCCCGAGCAACGTGAGCTTTCGTGTTTTCATGATGAACCTTTTTTCTTCGATGTAACTTGACGTTGACATGTGCCCGTATTGTGTCCAGGGGAAAGCCTGGTGTTGTCCTTGTTACTTCGGGTCCTGGAGCAACCAATATGATCACTCCCATGCAAGACGCACTATCTGACGGCACTCCAATGGTCGTCTTTTGCGGTCAGGTGCCAACAACTGCCATTGGAACGGATTCCTTCCAGGAAGCGGACGTGGTGGGGATCTCCCGCTTTTGCACAAAATGGAACGTAATGGTCAAAGACATCGCCGAGCTTCCGCGGAGGATAAATGAGGCATTTGAAATTGCAACCTCCGGCCGCCCTGGCCCTGTTCTGGTTGACCTTCCGAAGGATGTTACGGCGGGAATTCTAACGAAACCTATTCCTGGCGGTGGTAAAGTCAGCATTCCAGGACGCAAACCGCTAGGACCCGCGTCGCACCCCTCTGCCGAGACTATGGCTGCAATCGAGCGGACAGCTCGCCTCCTCAACATTGCCCAGAAGCCGATCCTTTATGTCGGCCAGGGAATGCTTGCTCACCCTGACAGCCACAAAGTTTTGAAGGAACTAGTGGAAAAGGCGAACGTTCCCGTCACGACCACTCTTCAAGGACTGGGAGCTTTCGATGAGGAGGATCCGCGGTCTCTTCACATGCTGGGAATGCATGGCAGCGCATACGCCAACCTCGCGATGCAGAGTGCCGATCTAATTCTTGCTTTGGGGGCCCGCTTCGATGACCGCGTTACCGGCAACTTGAAGAGTAAGTTACCCGTGATTCAACCTTCAAACTCCCGCAGCTTATGGGTCCATTCCTTGCTCGCCGCAGAGTTTGCACCTGCTGCGAAGCGTGCGGGCATGACAGGCAAAGGCGGCATAGTTCATTTCGAAATCATGCCAAAGAACATTAACAAGGTTGTGGAAGTGAACGAGGCCATCGAAGGAGACGTGGCGACTAATATTAGGCACATGCTGCCGCTGCTGAAGAGCCCGTCTCGAAGAGCATGGTTCGAACAGTTGGACATATGGAAAGCGAAATATCCATTTTCGTATCAGCCGTCTGCACCAGGAGCCCCTATCAAACCTCAGGCGGTGATCGAAGAACTGAATCGCCAGACCGCCGACATAAAGGATAACGTCATCATCACAACCGGAGTTGGATGCCACCAAATGTGGGCGGCACAGTACTACCGGTAAGTAGCATTGACACTGGATTCCCCTTTTGCCGCTCCCTCACCTAGCGTTGTAACTCTTGCAGCTGGCGGCACCCTCGCACGTGGATATCTTCTGGGGGACTCGGCACCATGGGTTTCGGACTTCCGGCGGCTATTGGGGCGAAAGTTGCACAACCCGACAAAATTGTGATTGACATTGACGGCGACGCTTCCTTTTCTATGACTGGGATGGAGCTTATGACTGCTCGGCAATTCAATATAGGCGTCAAGGCTCTCATTTTGAACAACGATTTCCAGGGAATGGTGCGTGTGCCCCTCAACCGACATGTTTGTACAAGGCTGATTATTCCACCTTTCTGAGTCCAGGTCAAGCAATGGCAAGACCTATTCTACAGCAAGCGTTACGCCGCCACCACAATGCACAACCCTGATTTTGTCAAGTTTGCTGAGGTACAGTACCGCTCTTCCGTCACCTTCACTGTGGGTACTGAACTTTCCTCAAACCAGTCCATGAGTTGCAAAGGCATCCGTGTGACGGACATTAACGAACTACCAGCGAAAATGGCCGAGTTTCTCGCGACCACCGAGCCGGTGGTGATGGAAGTTGTGGTGGAGAAGGATGAACACGTGCTTCCCATGGTGCCCGCGGGTAAGGCGCTGCACGAGATGGAATTGGGCGACTTGAAGCTCGACGAACCGTCCAGCCGGTTCGTCAACTCGTTCATGGCACCGTGATTGAGCTGCACGAACGATTAGTTTTCTTCGATGTACTTTTTACTTTGTTCCTTAAGAAAAATTTCAACACAAATTGGCTTTTTGCTCAGCCGTCAAACAGGACGAAGTTTTCGTTCTAGACCGTGGGAGAATAATGCCGCAGGTGGTTACGACCATCAGAAAGAAAAAGGCGAAGCGGAACACAAACAGACCTAGGAAAGTCTGTTATAAGACCAGCGCCGTTCTCGCCCAGCTGTGGCAAATAGAAACCCTCCTGCAGCAGCAGCAGCAGCAGCAATGCACATTCGCCCTAACACTCCGACGGCCTCTGTGCACCAGAACGCGCAACGAAGGCATTTCGACGATCCTGATCGGAAGTAAGCGAGTGGCCGCTGAAAGTGCTTTTTGCAATGAGGCTTGCGAATGGAGTTGGGGTGGCAAGGAATAACAGGATTTAAACGTGTGGCCACATTGCGTCGCACTCACTACCTCGTTCCCGGAGAAGCTGCGGATTGGCCAACAGTCTGATCTTTTCTGCCCTGATCGCGAATAATCAAAAGTGAACGTCGAGGTCGCATGCTCAAGGAGGACCTCGGGAATCGAAGACACGATTCGTCGACGTATGACTTCGACTACAAACTGACGTTTCAACTCGACTCTCCCTCGTTCAAAGAACCTCGCTTTGTTATGCCCAAACTGCCACCCAATGCGGATTTGGAAAAGGTGCTGTCGCTCAACTCCATAAACGGTCGATTTTCACGTTGTGGACTGGCGTGTGTGCATTTCCGTCGTCTTATTCTCGACTTCAAATCTTCCAGCCAGCGACCCACAGTCCTCCAACCCAGTCTGAAGTGGATAGGTTTCTCTACGTTTCGCTATACCAAGCGTCTTTTAATCACGGTGTTTCGGGAGGTAAGACTGGCACTCCCATCTTTTCTGTTTCCTCGGGCTAGTGATTGATAGACTGCTAGTGAGACTAAATTCTTGGCGGAGCAGCACACACAGGCGCGACGGTCCAGCCCAGAGGGCCAGAGAGCACTTCTCTTTACCAAGACTCCTTTTCCGACCCGCGCCATCTCTCTAACGAGATGCGGCTCCTTGACAATCGAAGCAACAGGACCCCATTTTCCAAGAAAGAGCACACACTCGTCAACGCTTCTAAGGGTGTATCGAAGCTCCTCCACCTCGTCGACGAGCCGCTGCCGGAAACGTCGTACAAGCATGACTATCTCACGGAGCACGCGCCGGTCCTGGCCGGCGCCCCTCCGTCTCTGGCCCCTGTCACGCACCCGCTGGAAACGCGAACGGTAGGCACATCGACGCGTTTCGCTGATATCTTGTTCGTTGCGTTTGTGGGACTAAGACTGGTCTCTCCTCCAGATTGTGAAGAAGGCCTTCAAGTACAGGAGACATTAGTGAACGCTTGCGTTCTTTGGAGGCCGGTGATGCGAGTGAGAGAAGAGACACTTGGGGAGCGGAGCGAGCAGATCTTTTCTTGATTTTTTTTCTCCTTGGTGGTCTCGATGATGGAGCGAAATCAGAGCACATTGAAAGAAAGAAAAAGCCAAGAAAAAAGGTGGTGGTTGTTGGTTGGTTGGTTGAATGATGGCAGTCACGACAACGACGACGACGACGACGACTGGGACGGCGACGGCGGGTCGCGGACGCCGCTCGCGCGTCCAAGCCATCTTGCTTGGGGCTCTCGTCTCTGCGGCTTTGATTTTTGCTTCGTTCCCGCATTCGGCCTCGGCGAGTCTATCCAACCCCATCCCCACAGAATCCGCCACCATCGCGAACTTCGCTCGCACCGTCGACGTATCCTCGCCAGGCATCCTGCGCGAAAAGTCCACCGCTATTTTCCAGGCCGGGAGCAATGGCCCTGTAGACGAGTACATTCTTGCGATCCCTGCAGATATCGAGGCCCAGCATCTCTCTTACCTGTCGGTGGTCGAGCGCCGTGACAAAAAAGCAAACCCAGTGACACTTACGGCAGTCCGTGCCGGAACGGATGAGTTGAGTCTTCAGTGTTACGCGTTTTTCCCAAACGGGCGCAATCCCGCTGCATCTTTTGCCCAGGAAGATCGCTTTTACAGTCTAACGTTCTTCCCCGAACCAGCAATCTTCGACTCTTCCATGCGAAGCTGTCGAAACCTTTGCCTTCAGGCGAAAAGACTTATATCGATGTTACGATCACCCTCACGCAAGTAGTCAGACCCCTTCCGGAAGTTATTACGCAGATGAGCCGTCAGTATCTTCTTCTTATGTATGACATGTACCTCCCGACGCCGTATGTGGTAGAAAAGCAGAAGACGATAGTAAAGTGAGTGAGCACGTTCCGCATGGACCGGCTAACCTTTGGAATTCGAGGGTTTCATCCACTGCCACCCTTATGGATGTGTCACCAGGCGTCAAGACAGGCAACACTGTGACCTACGGCCCGTTCTTCGACGCACCGGCGGGCAAGTTCGAACTCATCCGTCTCCACTACGAAGAGCCAAAGGCCATTTTGGTGGCAAAAACGCTCAGCCGCGAACTGGAGATAAGCCACTGGGGATCTGCTCTGGGCGTGACCGAGTACTGGGACTTGCATCACCGCGGCGCCAGGTAAGGCTTATACTGTTGAGTGGTTTCGCACTCAACGAGTTGCTCTCCGCCGCCAGGATCAAGGATAGCCTTTTTTCTCGCATCGACTACCAGTGGACTGCCAGTTCCCACCATCTCACGAATGTCGTGAAATCGCTCCGAGTTGTGCTACCGGGAGAAGCGTCCCACGTCTACTACCGTGACGACATTGGAAATGTTTCGACGTCAAACTTCAGGAAGGGGCGCCAGTCTTCCATTCTCGATATCAGGCCACGATACCCACTTTACGGCGGATGGCACTATTCATGGCACCACACTTTCGACGTTCCACTCCGGAACTACCTCAAGAGGGATTCCAAATCTGGGAAGTTTATTTTCCAGGTACCGTTCACTTCGTCTTTGACGAACGTCACGATCGAATCCATGTCTTTTAAGCTTGCTCTCCCCGAGGGTGCAACGTGAGTGATGTCTTCGTACTTATTTCTCAAATGTGTTTGTTCTCTTCCTTGAAGGGCCAGTGCTCTAAATCTGCTTTTCGCGCCCAAACTGAAATTGCAAAACTTTAAGGGACGTTGAGGTGCTTATCCCATTCTCAGTTGACAGCCAACGGATCATCCCCTACTACACAAACTTGGACAGTGTGGGGCGGCCCATGGTAGTCATTGAAAAGAAGAATGTCGCGGACGAGTACGCCGTCCCGATCCAGGTTTGAACGAGATCTTTCTTGGGAATGACTAGTTTTCAGTAGCTAACAGTTTCCCACTGTTGCTTCGCCACCTCCTCGTTGTTCAACCCAATTTTTTTTCTCCTGCATCGAACTCGGACCGCCGGCGTACCCATTTTTGTTTCCAACCCGCTTTCCAGGTTGCTTACAATCTGCCGTCCTCGGAACTGGTGCGCAAGCCTGTTGTTGTGGCAACGTTTGTGTTTGGGTTTTTCGTTCTGGGTATGTTTGTCGCGAGGCTGGACCTCAGCATCACGCCTGCGGCGGCGTCAGCGGCAGCAGCGGGAGCAGCTGGGTCCAAGAAGAAGTGAGACGAGAGCTTTGAGTTGCGGGCTGTGTGTGGGTGTGTGGGATGCGAATGGAAATGGAAGAAAGCCCAGGATCAAATGTTCTGACTCCAAGGAAAATGCAAAAGATTGGAGAATGGGAGAGAAAAAACCGCCGCACAATTTACAGAAAGAAACAGAAAGAAAAGAAAGAAAGAAAAGAAAAGATAGAATGAAAGAAAGAAAGAAAGAAAGACAGAAGATAGAAAGAAAGAAAGAAAGAAAGAAAGAAAGAAAGAAGGAGAAGAAACAAAGAAAAAAGTGAAAAAATGGAATGGAATGAATGAACGAACAAATGACAAAAGCGATACAGAAAAAAGGGGGAAAAAAACAAGGGATCGACTGTGAGAAGGGAGAGAAATAGAGAGAGAGGGAGAGAGAGAGCGACAGAGAAAGAGAGAGAATTGGATCAACACCAAATAAAAGAAAAAAAGCTGCAAACTTCCTGAACAACGCAAAGAAAGAAGAAAGAAAGGCCAGTGAGCGGGCGGGTGATCGTCGCCGACTCCCCTTCCCCACCTCCTCTCAATACCCCACGCGCAAACACACAATCCAACGCTTACGAAACTCTTCTCTCCCGAGACGCATTGGGACATCCCTCCTTGACTGACCTTCGACTGACACTAGTTCCTTCGTTCCACCTTTCCACGATTCTGCCTCTCATAGGTCAGAAAAGGTCATGAGCAGCAATGGAAACGTAAACGGCCTGGATCAGCAGTTTGCTAATCTGGCCATCAATGGAAACGGCGCGCCCACGAATGGCATCCCTCCCCGCTCCAAGTATGTGCCTCCCCATCAGCGGCACTTGGAGCAACAGCAGCAGCAGCAACCCCCGAGGGCTACGAGTGCAGGGTTCGTTCTCTGTTTCCCACCAAAATGGGTCTTTTTCTCCTTTTTTTTTTTTTTTTTTGTTTCTTCCAAGTTTGAACTGATTTGTGCCCAGCCCTTACGATGGTCCCAACAATGGTCCTAGCAACCGACACTCTTACAGCGGCGGCTACGGTGGCGGCGCTTACAATGCCGGAGCTTTCGGTGGTGGAGGTGGGTTTGGTCGTGGGGGCCGCGATCGTGGCTTCAGCGCTGGCGGTGGTGGATACGGTGGTGGTGGAGATTACCGCTCCAATCGCAACTCCATGAGCGGCGACTATCGTTCCCACGATCGCTCTGTCCCCGTCAACAATGACCCGAACGACGAATTCTACGGACGGTCGGACGTAAAGCCGCGCGACCCCCGGCTCGAAAGCACGCTTTACGGGAACCAACACAATTCTGGCATCAATTTCGACAAATATGACGATATTCCAGTCGAAATGTCGGGACACAACACTCCCTCCCCAATTACGAACTTTGAGGACTCAGACCTTGACGCTCTCCTCAAAAGCAACATCAAACTTGCCTCTTACTCGCACCCAACCCCTGTCCAGCGGCACTCTATTCCAGTAGTTACAGGGGGGCGGGATCTGATGGCTTGTGCCCAGACCGGTTCGGGAAAGACCGCTGCATTCCTTCTTCCAATTTTGTCCCAAAACTTCAAAGACGGCCCTCCTCCCCCGAAAGACGGTGGGATGCGCGGCATGCGCAGAGCGTTTCCCACAAGCTTGATTCTTGCCCCGACTCGAGAACTGGCTATGCAGATTCATGAAGAGGCGAGAAAGTTCTCGTACCGTTCGTGGGTCCGTCCTTGCGTCGTTTATGGCGGAACTCCCATGGGCGAGCAGCGCAGAGACATTGATCGCGGTTGCGAACTGCTTGTGGCTACCCCAGGTCGCCTTGTGGACCTCATGGAGCGAGGTGTCATTTCTCTATCGAGCATTCGCTACTTGGTTCTGGATGAGGCAGACCGCATGGTAAGTCAAAGCTCTGATGTCGACGGCCAATCTAACGTACCATTCAAGCTTGACATGGGTTTCGAGCCCCAAATTCGCCGAATCGTTGAGCAGGAAGATATGCCTCCTGCTAGTAACCGCCAGACGCTCATGTTCTCGGCAACTTTCCCGCGCAACATTCAAATGTTGGCGCGAGACTTCTTGAAAGACTACGTATTTCTGACGGTTGGCCGTGTCGGCTCCACATCGGAAAACATTACCCAACGCATCGAATACGTCGAAGAGGATGACAAACGCTCTGTTTTGTTGGATATTCTCCATGCTGACGCTGGAGAGGCTGAGGCGTCTGGCTCAACGTGCCTTACCCTTGTTTTTGTCGAGACAAAACGCAGCGCAGACATGCTGTGCAATTTCCTCCTCCAGCAGAACTTCCCAGCCACGGCGATTCACGGAGACCGAGACCAGCGGGAGCGCGAGCGTGCTCTGGCGTCTTTCAAGTCTGGAAAGACGCCTGTTCTGGTGGCCACTGCAGTTGCTGCTCGTGGTCTCGACATCCCCAACGTCACTCATGTCGTTAACTTTGATCTTCCTTCCGATATCGACGAGTAAGTGGTGTTGGGGCATCTGCTGCTCTCTTGGCAGTCATGCTTACAAAGAGCCATTCCTTATTGCAATCGTTTTCTAGTTATGTTCATCGAATCGGACGAACAGGACGTGCCGGCAACACCGGAAAGGCCACAGCCTTTTTCAGTTCATCCCGCGATCGCAACATTGTGCGGGAGTTGCTTGAGCTGCTCACGGAGGCGAAACAGGACGTTCCTCCCTGGTTGGAGTCGATGGGTGCTGGTGGATTTGGCGGGTCGAGGCGCGGCGGCGGCTACGGCGGCGGTCGCGGAAGAGGACGCGGCGGAGGCAGAAGCTTTGGCGCGACCGACTTCCGTCGGGAAACAGGCGGAGGAGGCCACAGCAGTGGCATGGCCTATAACGGCGGTGGCTACAATGGTAACAGCTACGGTGCGGGCGGTGGCGGCGGTTACTCGAACGGCAGAGGTGGCCAAAGTAACTCAAGCAGCTGGTTCTGATTCTTGCACGCTCTTCTCGGGCCATGTCCTCCCTCGTCTGAGAATGAGAGGTTTTTTTTTCACCTTTCAGTCTTTCTGTCTCTTCTCTCCTCTCGGCTGCTAGTTGCTGTCCTTCGACCCCGCCACGCCGGGTATGTTTTCTCTGCATATTTGAATTGAAAGGGAGTTCCTTTTTTTTTTTTTTTTTTTTTTTTTTTTTTTTTTTTTGGTTGGGTATCTTTATAAGGCATCTTCCGCTGGTGGCTCCTCCCTCTCCCCCTCTCTTCTTATCCTGATACACCGTGCCTCCGCTCTCTTTTTTCTTCTTTCCTTGAACGGCCCATGGCGGTAGTCGCCTTTTTGGTGTTTTTCGTCGTGTTTCGCCTATTCTTTATTTGCTCTTTTTTTTTTTTTCAAGCTTCGTTTAACCTGAAGGCGCGCGCCCTTCCTTAGGTCTCTCGTTCTCTCTCTCCTCTGCTCTTTTAATCCTTTTCCACCTCCTCCTCCCCATCTCGTCTCGCCGCTTTGCCGTTGCTCTCTTTATTGTAATCTCTCAAGCCACTGCGCCTTGTTTGCACTGACTCCTTCCTTGGGCAGCCCAAAGGTAAACAAAGGAAAAGAAAGAAAAAAAAAAATTTGGCACCATCCACCGAGCAGATCATCATCATGAAGGGGACATTAACCCTTTAAGGGTCGGTGCCACCATGCCACATGCAGCACGATGACCCTCAAAGTTGTCCCATACGTAACTTCTGCACTGATGCAACTTTTGTGATGAAACTAGAACCAGCACGTTCAGAATTGAAAGGGCTTTCTGTGGGTACCTTTTCACCTTGTTTTACCCAATCTAGACAAACAGTAATTGCAACAAAACTGCAGCTGTGCCAATGGCGGCACGCCTTTTCTCCTATTAGTGGACTGATGTAAAAACTGCACTAAAGTCTTTCAAAATTTGCGGACAACTCCGAAAATGGACATGAAATAAAATGGCTTAAGTGACTATGGCTCCAATAATTTTGAAAGAATTAAATGATTTTAGGGGGTCATAGACGGTATCCATGATGGATGCAAAATCCACTGCAAAGATACCCTTTGCTTTCCTTTTTTGACAACTTGCCCCTCAGCATTGTCAAACGCCTTTCTTTTGACCATATCAAAAGTTCAGCCCAGGGTGATTTTGCCTGCTTGAGCCTGTGTGGTACAAGGGGCCAGTGCACCAGTACCACCAGTAGCTACTTGAGTATTCACAGCACGTGCCCCATCACCACCTTCAGCAGCTTCAGAGCCTGCTTCTTCATCAGTCTCACGATTGAGTTCTTCTGCAGAGAGTTGAGCACAATCCAATTGAGCCAGCTCCATCTCCTTTCTCTTCAGACATTCCATTCTTTGGGTGATACAGTTCATGTTTGTATGAAGCACAATCAAATTCTGAACTTCTTCGTTCCATACAAGATCAAATGCATCCTTTGGAGTAAACTGTGCAGCTTGTTTGGATGAGATCCGAACAGTTTTTGACAGTGTTCCAGTCTCATGTGGATGACGGCATGGATGAAATGTCCGTGCTTTGTCACTGATTCAACCCGCTCAGCTGGGTTGGTTGTACACTGCTCACCCTCTGCAAGGAGTGCACCTATGTCTCTTTCAAACTGCTTGACGGTGCATAAGAGAGCCACTTTGGGCTGCATGATCACATAGATTTTGTAAGTTGCAGTTTTTGGATTAAGAACAGATATCACCAGCCCAAGATTTCAATTCTTTCAAAGTAGACCAGCCAGCGATTTCTTGGGTGTCCAGAGTTGATTAAATGGATCTCCCAATATGCCTTTGTGTTTCTTCCAGCCTTCTCTGGCAGTTTTGGTGTAGCTGGGGGTGTGTTTTCATCAGCCATCTTTTCCAAAGTTTTGTTCCACAGCAGATTGGCGTTAGCTGATCAGTGAACAGATTCAAACAAATGAGGTGTCCACAGATGCGCACATGCTGGATCTAGCTCTATGCTAAAAATTGCAAAAAGGAATCACGGCGATGTTGCACACGGACGTGGTGAGCAGGCAGGTTGTGATCAGTGGCACTGTGCCGTATATGGCATGCTGTTTTGTTGGTTTGACGCAATTTTTTTTTCACTAACAAAAGGAGCAACCTAATTTAGACCGCATTTGCAGAATTGGTAGGACTACAACATATTAAAGTTTCACGAGGATTTGTTTCGTTTTGGTGAAGTTCTTCTAATTGTAATGGCGGAAAAGTCAGTCATTGTGCTGCTGGTGGTACAATGACCGCCAAAGGGTTAAACGGGGTAGTCAAACCTCCCCCACCTTTTTCGTGACGTAAAACGCGCGATGGGACTGGCGCCAGGCAGCAAAGCAAGGGACACGCAAAGCAGAGGGGGGTCCCAGCCAGTCAGGCGCCTGTACAAGAGGCCAAAACAGAGAAGAAGGGCATGCATGGCTCCCCCCTTTCTACACTGACTGGCCATGATCAACAGAGCCCCTCTGTCCACCCCAACTCACAGTCATGCCCATGACCCGGTTCCTGGCACGAGAAACGGCCCCCTTTTAAAGCAAGCAGCATACATTGAGCGGGCAGTCTCATACCTCAACTTCACTGCCACAGCATAGTAGTTCTCCAGAGTAGCTCATCTCCATCCACTATCAGCAGCTTTCATTTTCTTTCATCCAAAATTGTGACCCATCCCAATCACCGGGAGTAGAGATCAATGGAGAACACAGAGAATGTAGAACATCGCGAATTTCAGTTACCTACTTCTTTCAATTGCTTGAAATTGCTAACCACAGCAAGAACGCGCTGATTCCGCTCGACCCACCAAACGACGTGATTCTCGACAGCTTCGTTGATGAGTAACAGCTCTCTGCGTTTTGCACGAATTTAGTTTGAAATTCTCCAGTATCTCACAAAAAGTGTTGGCCATAGTTTAGGTTCTCAACAAGCTCTTTCTTTACTATGCGACAGAAAACGAATCATACATTTTGTATATCATGAGTTTCTCATCCCAAGGGATGGATGTAGATATAGAGGTATGCCACATTCCTTCTACTTGGGCAAGTGCTGTTGCCATACTGTTAGGTAGTGGTCACAATAAGTGAGTCCTAGTATAGAGTTCAGTTGTAGTTCCCCCTACGCTTGACACTATGACCCGGCACTCAATCAGAACTTGTTGGTTTTCGGGTCTTTACGGCTAAGCAGTGTGCAGGAGCTTTGAACAGCCACTGTGGTGCACAGGGGCACCTTGTGCAAGGATGACTTGCAACATTTGCAAGTGATGGTCCCTGTAACAGTTGTATAAAGACAAACACAAGACTGACAAAAGACCAGGTTCAAGCTACTGTTAGTTTTGGGTCTTTTGGTGTAAGCAGTGTGCAGGAGCTTTGACTTGCTACTGTTCTGCATAAATGACTTGCAGCATTTTGCAAGTGATGGTCCTCGTAACAGTTTTGTAGAAAGACAAACACAAGACTGACAGAAGCCAAGATCAACCTCTCACCACCACCACCTTCAGTAGTGTACATCACAGCAGCCCAATCCATCAATCAGCCATCATAGCGAATTATTCATACAAAACTGTTACCCATCCCAATCACAACCCCCTTAGCCAGATCCAATCAGTAGAAGGGGTTGTGCACTTTTCAGATCTGCCAACTTTGCAGACCGATCACGGGCGCTACAAACATTGTACAGCAATCTCGTTACTACCATTGGAAAGCTCTTAATCTCCTCTTTCCAACGAACCCTTCTGATGCGGATCTGACGCTCCGATGTTGTATACTCCGCCTCTGAAGTACGCACTCACTTTTCCAACTTCAACAATTTGCCGGACTTCCAGACCTCCCCCAAAGGATCTGAAACTGTCATTGGAATTATCTGCTTCCAGGCTACACGCTGATACTATTCGCTTACCCAGAGTCATCCTTTTTTGTGATAAGCAGGCGCATTTTTCCTCTCAGGGTGACAATATTACCTCCATTTTTTTGATTTTTTGTCCTCAGTTGGAGATAACTACCACCCCCCTACCTGACACACACCAAGCTAACAATCCAACTTTTCATCTGCTGCAACACCACCTTCACAACACACTCAAAACCCAACAAACTCCTTTCAAACTTGACACACATAATTGCCCTGAGAAAACAACATGACTACTGACTCAACCAATCACATCAACACAGAGCAGAATGATGTGGTTGATCCACTACACCTCTGCGACACTGCAACCTGTCTCATCAGAGATGGACCATTCCAAGGACAGAGATTCCAATCGGTGCCTCCACCTCGTGGGCAAGAGAAACAGACCAGGGACGTGCAAAGGAGATCATTGAGGACTTTGAACGCATCAAAATGGAACCGACTGAAACCTCAGATGCCTTCATTTCCCAATTCACCAAAGCGAACCATCGAGTTGACAGCTTTGCAAATTCAGCAGCTGGGGAACTCTCCATTGTATTCGGCCTTTCCAAAAATTTGTTTGAATCTTTGTTGGCTCACTGAACCAAGGCCTGTTGGATATGGGGATAGGAAACATTTTTCTTGTTGTCAGCAACCCAGCTCCTCAGATAACAAGTTTAGCCAAACTAATCTCACTCTTCAAAAACCTGTTCAACAAAACAACTATGATAAGTAACATATCGAGCTGGCCAATCAAAGTGACAAAAAACTCCCCTCTTGTCCAAATCAATAGTCCTTGTTAACTCGCTGAAATGGCTGCCTGAATCAACTGGAACACCAACACAGTTGATATCAGCAACACGTACCTCAACAGCATATTTTATGTGCCAATCCGCATGGAACAGTTCATTACCACAACAATGAGTGCTGGAGTTGTGACAGCCACCTAAATCAAACAGTTGTCAGGAAAGTACGATCTTCTGGAAGACCACTGCATCCTTCTTTGTCAATTGACTGACGCATCATCCACACTGCAAGCTAGTTAACAATATTTGTTTTTGGTGATTCTGGCAAAAAACTTGTGAAGAATATTTGTTTTTGGTGATTCTGGCAAAACGTCTTCTGCCATTGCCTTGCCTAATCCTGTTACAAACTTGGCAAAATGGGAGCAATCAAAAACCATCCTCGATATGCAGCTGGAACTGAAAGAATTTGCTATGTTGGCTGATTGATGGGTTGGGCTGCTGTGGTGTACACTACTGAAGGTGGTGGTGGTGGGAGGTTGATCTTGGCTTCTGTCAGTCTTGTGTTTGTCTTTATACAAAACTGTTACAAGGACCATCACTTGCAAAATGCTGCAAGTCATCCTTGCAGAGCAGTATCAGGTCAAAGCTCCTGCACACTGCTTACACCAAAAGACCCAAAACTAACACTCCCCCCTAAGCTGTGGGCAGGAGCAAAGGCCAGCACGGAGGAAAACCTTAAGCCATAGTCAACTTAAGGAAACCGTACACCGGAGAAAGAAGAATCACAAACACGTATGACTGGCCATCAGATGGCAGAACAGAAAGAACAGACCACACTAACAAAAATGGATGGGGGCACATATTGAACTTCAGAGGTAAAAGAATATGAGTCAAAGTAGTGAAAAAGAACAAAGAAGAAAACAGCTTCACAGATAAGAAAAGATGAATCAGAGGAAGAGAAGAAACAAAGACCAGTGCGACTCAGATGGTATTCACTGAGAGCTGCTGAGAGAGATTTTGTCATATAGTCTGCAGGCTGTTCTCCCCCTGCAATCCACTCAAGCCGTACTACTTTTTGTTCCACGAGTTCTCGAATATAATGATACTTTACCATGATATGCTTTGACCGATTGGTGTAAAGACCATTTGAACTGAGGTTGATCACACTGCTGTTGTCAGTGTAGATGACAAGAGGAGTGGGAGACGGAAGTTGAAGTGCTGAATAGAGTTGGGACAGTGCCTTAAGTTCTCGTCCCAGTTCAGACACAGCTACATATTCAGCTTCCTGCGGTGACAGCATGACAGTGAAGAGATGTCCAACTAATAGCTGTTCCTCCAAATAGAACATAGTAGCCAGGCTGTGATTTCCCATTATTACCATTGAGATATTCGAGAACCAGAATAAGGATCTTCATGTGTTGCTCGCTAGGATCCTTGCTGAAGGCACCAAGATATGAAACTGCTGGGGCAAGGCCTGGTCGCCTGTGTGTTGCAAGGTAGTTGATGCTGTCATGTATTGCCTGGTACAGTCTCTGATCTGCAGTTGCTTTGTCGATCCTGCGTGGCTGAAGAGAGACGACTGGGAAGGCCAGTTACTGCAGTGTGGTTGTTGATAGTGTTTGCATGGCACTGAATTAACTCCTTGCTACAGACTTTCTTGTGTAAGAAGATTCTGTCATGTTGATGTTCCAGCTGCATATTGAGGATGGTTTTCATTGCTCCCATTTCGCAGAGTATGTAAAAAGATTAGGCAAGGCAATGGCAGAAGAAGTTTTTGCCAGAATCACCAAAAACAAATATTGTTAACTTAGCTTGCGTTGTGGATGATGAGTTAATCTGACAAAGGAGGATGCAGAAATCCCAGAAGTTTGCACTTTCCTGTCAACTGTTTGATTTTGGTGGCTGTTCAACTCCAGCAGTCAGTGCTGTCAGGAACAGGGCAGGACAGGACAAGGCAGAGAAGGAACTTTTGAGAGTCTTCCTTGTCAAGACTCAAAGGAAGTTCCAGAAAGAGCAATTAGTAATACAATGATACCAATGATAACACGACAAGTCAGGAAAGCAAAGAAGGTTCCAGAAGGTTCCACAAGGTTCCATGAAGGAATGTTCTAGAAGGTTCCGGAGGTTTCCAGAGGGTGATTCATAACAAGTGCGGCGGTAATGAACTGCTCGATGCAGATTTGGCATATAAAATATGCTGTTGAGGTATGTGTTGCTGATATCCTCTGTGCCAGTGTCCCAGTTGATTCAGGCAGCCATTTCAGGGAGTTAACAAAGACTATTGATTAGGACAAGAGGTGGGTGAGTATTCTGAATATAAATGCAATGACACTAAGTGGGGCCCTTAGCCATGAGCCATGCATAGAAGCACTCAATGCTGCTGTCTTCACAAAGTTTGACCTTGTAGACCCATTTGTTCCAGGTTTTGTTGACATTCGTGGGTTGTTCAATAACTTCAAAAGCTGTCTGCACATATACATGGGTCTGGGCAAGGTGTGCTTGTCAAACACAGTTGGCCTGAATGTGTACCCTTTGCAGCGTTGTCAGATTGTGGCAACAGCTGATGTGGTTCTGATGGAATTTCGCCTGAAGGTAAGAAGTTTGTGGTGGATTCTTGTGATGGTTTTAACTTTAAGAAACTTTAGGGAAATTAGTTCAGATTTTCTAAGACACCCTGCACACAAAAGAAAGCACAAGAGAAAACTCTGCACAGGTGAGCCTTCCGCACGATGCTGGTCTGGGCTCCCCCCAGTACCGTATGAGGCAAGGCGACCACTCCCCCATACACAGCTTGCCCTCAACGCTTTCCCCTGCGTCTCGCCTGGGCACATCAGGAGAATAACTGTCTCCTGGTTGGTACTCCTTGCGGAATGGGCTCCCTGCTCAGGACTCCACCTCCTCTGACACAGGTCTGGGCCACACTAGCCTACAAGCTGGGACTTCGGTGTTCGTGGGCCTTCGGTTGATTTTACATTGCCGGTCTGCCACATCAGTCCGGCCTTCCACAGTCATGCCTATAGTGCTCCCAGTAAGGCCCACTGGAGGTGATGTTAATTGCAGTAGCACGGAATCCAACCCGTCGTGCCGTCACCTCCAACACCAGAGCTGTACACCGTTATCCGATTCACTTTCACTGTGGATTACCATGTGGTTGATACTTTTTACCAATTCCAGTTTAACTTCTTCCAATTCTGATTGCTGAAGCTGAATGCTGACTGAATGGAGGAAGTTGTTGTTTTCTGGAGTGACTCTGCTGTGGGGAATGGTTGATGCTTTGTCTGACTTTGTTGAGACTGCAGAAAACTGAAAGCAACTCCAATTCAACTTGTTCAACTGGCAAAATTCAAGTTCAAAGATGGTTCAAGGTGACTGGTGACTGAATGGAGCAAAGTGGTGATGTTGGTGTTGTTTCTGAAGCTGATCTGCAGGAATGAATAGTTGAAGGTTTCCTGAATTTGGCTGAGATTGCTGAGGTTTGAATATTTTGATGATATGGTAATTGTAACTGTGTGTGAGGTGGTTGATTATTGTTTTTGTTGGTCTAGAGTGGAGAATAAAGATAGAGACAAAGTTAGTGGTAGAAAGCATTAGTGAGAGTTAGTATATCCAGATGTTTCCACAGAGTTTGATTGCTTGCTGATGATTTGCCTTTAGTCTCCAAGTGATGTTGTGGAATTTATGCTGGTAGAAGGGTGTTAGTGCAAGCAAAGGGAACAAAGACTTAGCCTGATGTCTTCTACTCTGCCTCGTTAAAGAATCAGCAGAATGTTTTTGTCAAGTCTAACATCTAAGCCAAAACCACAAAGTTTCTGGTCAGATTACAAAAGTTGAGGGCAATCTCTGAAGCTTCCAGATCCTGGTTATGCTGCATGAATGCATGCTGGATGAATGCATGAGGCATTCAAAGAACATAGCTGTTCTGGAGTGACTCTATTAAGAGCAGTTTGAAATCTAGAGTCAGTTAGATTTGGTTCGGCTAAGGAAGAATCTCAGATGAGAATGGAACTTCAGCAATCTTGCAAGGTTGAGCCTGTTTATAGTTTGCTCTGAAAAAGTGTTAGTGTTGAGTGTCCAATAAAGATAAATGTTGATACTCCTCGGAATGAGGCAAAAGTTATTTCAAGGAACATTGTGTTTTGTCACAGAAGTTGGTTAGGATAATTCATCAGAGTGATGCAATTGAGGTGAGGACTCAGGTATGGCTGTCAAATTTCCTGTGATGTGGGACCTGGAGTAGTGTGTAAGTATGTCTGTGTATAAAAGCTGAAGCAGTCAATATGTGTGAGTTGAGGTCCCTAGCCAGGGTGAAGTAAGCCCAGCAATAATAGTGTATTCCATAGTTTGACTCCTGAGTCCAGTTTCATTTGGCTAAAATAGATAGAGTGTTTTCCTAGGCAGCAGCCTGGCACCAAGAAGACCAGCCAAGTTGGTGCCAATCCATGCTGAGACCACTTTGCAACTCTGCGCTGATGATCATCGTTCACTTATTCCAAGCATTCTCCATCTAATTGGCAATACAGTGCCAGTGATCATCTTTCACTTATCCCTAGAATCCTCCCCCCTAAGTGGAAGATGATGTTTGATGTTGTACTGGGCGCTGGCTTGTGCTGATGACAAATACTCTGAGTATTAAGTGGAACAGAAACCCAGTGTCAACAGTTTTTCTCCTCCTCTGCTCAAGCAGATAATATATATGAGAGGTTTTGACCCTGTGCCGGTCACGCTTGCCTAGCAACCACTCAGAATAGACTGTTTACAAAATGGTTAGAGGATTGTTAAACTACTCAACCAGTCCTTGTTCTATCAATGAATGGACTGCAAATTGTCTTTGGCTGAAGTGCTGAAGTTATGTGAGAAAAGATAAAGAGAGGCTTAGCTTGATGTAACAGAGTCCAAAGTTATGAGGAAATTGCACAAGGTTGCCATGGTTGTGAGAGTTGGCACTTGCACAACTATTGGTCATCCCAATCACTAATATGTTTGATGGTGAGAGTTTCAGTGTGGTTGAAAACACTCTGATCTCAAAAGTTGGCCATGTCAATGATAATTGTATCAGGGAATCCAGAAATTGAACTGCCAACTCCATGGGTTGATAGACGAGGAAAACACCATATCATTAATTCCTAATTTGTTATGCCCTGTTGAAAATGAGTAAGTATTATTAAGAGGGCACAGGGACAGTTGTTAGAGGTGCAGGTCTCCGAAAACTAAAATGCCTGTGTTGATGTTCATGGAATGATGAATCATTACTGACAGGAGACTGCATGGCTGAATGCTGAGAGGATAAAGGCAGTTACTTTGATGCATATCAAAAGCGAAGAGCAAAACACTTAGCAGATTGATTATTAGTTGATGGAGCTGGTTGGTTTTTGAGGACCTCTGCTGTTTGTTGTTCAATCAATATGAAGGCAGATAACCAGGATAGTAATAGTTGGTGTGGTGATTTCTGGTGCAGCAGTAGCCGAGTGATTGTTGCTTGATCAGCCAGCTCGATGTGTTGCTTATCATAGTTGTTTTGTCAAACAGGTTTTTGAAGAGTGAGATTAGTTTGGCTAAGCTTGTTATCTGAGGAGCTGGGTTGCTGACAACAAGAAAAACTTTTCCTTTTCCCATATCCAACAGGCTTTGGCCCAGTGAGCCAACAAAGATTCGAACAACTTGTTGGAAAGGGGGAATATGATGGAGAAGTTCTCCAGCTGCTGACTTTGCAAAGCTGTCGACTCGATGGTACGCTTCAGTGTATTGGGTAATGAAGGCATCTGAGGCTTCAGTTGGTTCCATTTTAATGCATTCAAAGTCGTCAATGATCTCCTTTGCAAGTTCGACCAGGTGTGATTTGGGTGAGGGCTCGATAGATGTGGCGAGGAATGATTAGACAGCAATGTGCATTCTGGTTCTGTGCACTAGGAAACCAAGTTACTTTCTCTGGTACACAAGACAGAGGCACCAGTTGGAATCTCTGTCCTTGGAATGGTCCATCTCTGATGAGACAGGTTCCAGAGTCGCAGAGGTCTAGTGGATCAACTGCATTGTTCTGCTCTGCGTTGATGTGATTGGTTGAGTCAGTAGTCATGTTGTTTTCTCAGGACGATTATGTGTGCCAAGTTTGAAGGGATTTCGTTGGATTTTGGGTGTGTTGTGAAGGTGGTGTTGCAGCAGATGAAAAGTCGGTTTGTTAGCTTGGTGTCTGTCAGGTAGGGGGGTGGTCGTTGTCTCCAATTGGGGACAAAAAATCAAAAATTAATGGTGAGGGTTGGAGGTAATCTGGTGACCCTGAACGGAAAAAGTGGGCGCTTATCACAAAGGAGAGTGATTTTGGGATGCCGCTGGTGACAGTCGTGTAGTCCAGAAGCAGGCCTTTCCAATGATAGCTTGGGATCGGCTGGGGGAGGTCTGGAAGGCGAGCAAATTGAGGTTGAAGTTGGAAAAGTGGGCGACGACTTTGGAGGCGGTGGATACGACGTAGGAGCGTCCGATCCGAGATCAGGTGGGTTCGTTGGAAAGAGGAGATCAAGAGCTTTCCGATGATAGTAACGAAATTGCTGTACGATGTCTGTAGCGCCCGTGATCGCTCCACGAAGTTGGCAGATCTGAAAAGCGTACAACCCCTTCTACTGATTGGATTTTGTTGAAACCAAGGGGGAAGTGATTGGGATGGGTAACAGTTTTGTATGAAAGAATTTGCTATGTTGGCTGATTGATGGGTTGGGCTGCTGTGGTGTACACTACTGAAGGTGGTGGTGGTGGGAGGTTGATCTTGGCTTCTGTCAGTCTTGTGTTTGTCTTTATACAAAACTGTTACAAGGACCATCACTTGCAAAATGCTGCAAGTCATCCTTGCAGAGCAGTATCAGGTCAAAGCTCCTGCACACTGCTTACACCAAAAGACCCAAAACTAACAGGAACAGGAACCTTCTTACACCAGAAATTCTATTTCAAGGAGTTACTTCAGTGCCATGCCAACATTATCAACAACTGCTCCACAGAAACTGCCCTTCCCAATCAAAGTTGCGAATTCTTTCAGCTATCACCACCACAACCTTCAGTAGTGTTCTTCCTCCATTCCCACAGCGGCACAACCCACAGACAATCCACCTGAATGAATTCTTTCAGAAACCAACTCCTTGAAATCCGTTGAGGAACTTCCCAAACCCACAACTCGCTCAAATCTCAATCAATTTACGATGAACCACTTTAATTCAATCTTCCAGCATTCACTCGTCGGCGCATTATTGGTATTCATTGAGGAATATTGAATAACGACGTAAAACTCCTTTTGGTAGCTATGAGATCTTCGTATCGAATCTGGCTACTGCATCTAGCGCTGGGGGAACTGCAGCTGAACTCAATATTAGGACTCACACATCGTGACTACGTCCTAACAGCATGGTGCAGCACTCAAAAGTGTGGAAGGAAAGTGGTGTCAGGCTACTCTACTCATCCATTCTCCCATCCTATTGTTAGTTTTGGGTCTTTTGGTGTAAGCAGTGTGCAGGAGCTTTGACCTGATACTGCTCTGCATGGATGACTTGCAGCATTTTGCAAGTGATGGTCCTTGTAACAGTTTTGTGGAAAGACAAACACAAGACTGGCAGAAGCCAAGATGAACCTCCCACCACCACCACCACCTTCAGTAGTGTACTACCTCCATCTCCACAGCAGCACACCCATAGACAGTCCAGCCCAACGAATTCTTTCACTAACTGGTAAAATAGGTGGTCTCCCCTTTTTTACGCAGAGATCTTTGCAAGCCCCTCACAGAGGCTACAGTCGTCCAACAGAATTTGACCACAATCATTGGAAAGCTCTTGATCTCCTCGTTCCAACGAATTCTCAAGAGCTCGGATCTGACAATTCTACACCCTGTCCACTGCCTCTGAAGTCACCACACTGCTTTTCCAACTTCAACCTCAATCTCTGGGTGTTCAGACCACCCCTCAAGGATTAAAAAAAACCATTAGAAAGCCCAGCTCCTGGGGTACACCCTCACACCCAAAATCACTTCAGAATCAATCTCCTTTGTGGGAAGTGGCCTACTTTTCCTCCCACCCTCACAGGATTACCCCAATCCACACACCATTAATTTTTGATTTGTTGTCCCCAATTGGAGACAGCAACCACCCACTACATGACACACACCAAGCTAACAATCCAACTTTTCATCTGCTGCAACCCTACCTTCACAACACACCCAAAACCCAACGAAATCTTTCAAACTTGGCACACTTAAACACCCTGAGAGCACAATATGGCTACTGAGTCAACCAAGTATTTTGCCAAGTCCTTTAGCCTTGTGAACAGACTTTAATGCCACTTGTGAAACTTGCGTCTCATACAGCCAGGCCTCGCAAGGCACCCTTGTCACAGGTGAGGGGTGTTGTTCTTGTTCTGTCTTGGTTGGCTGTCTGTTCAGTCCAAGTGGAGTAGAAAGGCCTTGCGCAAGAGGGCTAAACCGCCCACCACGGGACACACAAGGCCCCCCTTTGTGCTGATTGACAAAGCTACTCCCACCTACGGCTGTTCAGCAGCAGATAGAAGGTTGACCCTCAACGGCAATCAGCCCCACTTGCATGTAGCGGCTGAAGGCCTCGATCGCAACGGAATTAGTGAGGCTGAAGGTGGAGGTGATGGGTCCAGATATGGCGGCGGCAAAGCCGCCGCAATTGCGGCCTCCAGCCGCACTCAGGAGGGGGGCTAGGGATTGGAAATGGACCGCTCTTAAGCGCAAAGCGCTCGCAAGGGGTGTTTGGGGTTGGGGACAATCCTCACCTGTTTCTCACAAGTGATTTCTTGGAGTAAAGGTGAAAGAGAGAGAAAAGAGAACAGGAAAAAAACTATACCAAAAACCGAAAACACAAAAAGGAAAAACTCGAAGACATCCAACACAAATGCACAATCGCAAATTCAACCTGCTTTGGCAGCGACTTCGTCGCTGCCAAGCAGGTTGAATCCCTTCAAAAACCTGTTCGATAAAACCACAACACATCAAGCTGGCCAAACGAAGCAACAAAGACTCAGCTACTACTGCACCAGAAATCACCACACCAGCTGTCACTATCCTGGGTATCTGCCACTTCATATCGATTGAACAACAAAGAGCAGAAGTCCTCAAAAAAACCAACTAGCTCCATCAACTAATCATCAATCTGCTACGTTTTTGCTCTTCTCTTTTAAAGAGACTTCAACAGCTCAATGGCCAATGAGATTAGGAATCTCATAGGCTCAGTAGATTCAATACTTGAATGGAGTGCTCAGAAGGGCTAATCTGTCCTCAATAAAAAGAGATAGGCAAAGGTGGCTGTTGTTCTAGCTTTGTTCATCCTACTGGTAGGAACACTGCAATTAGAACATGCACAAAAACGCTCAAACTACGCACTCTGCACATGTAACACAGCACAGCAAGCATGCAGAAGCAGTGCACCACTGCCCCATCCTCTGGAATTCCGCTATCTGCATTGGAATTCCGCTCTCTGCTTCGGAATTCCGCTCTCTGATTCGGAATTCCAGCTTCCCTGCTGTGCTGTGCAATCTGAGCAATGCAACAGGCATTTAGGAATCAGGGATTGCACCAATCACTGCATTTCTAAAAGTGAGATAAAAACTGAGCTCACCAGAGATTGCACCAATCATTGGATTTCTAAAAACAAGGAAAAAAGCAGCTTGTTTCCCAAACAAGCTTCCTGATTTGGAAACAACCAAACCAATTTACAAGCAACTGTTTCTCAAACAAGCTGTAAATTCGTTCCTGGTGGTACTCAGCCCAGACAAAGTGCTCAGCCCTCGCTGGTACTTAGCCCAGGGTGGTGCACAGCCCAGGCTGGTACTCAGCCCTGGGTGGTGCTCAGCCCAGGCTGGTACTTAGCCCTGGCTGGTACCCAGCCCTGAGTGATGCCCAGCCCTGGGTGGTACTCAGCCCTGAATGGGTACTTAGCCCAGGCTGGGGATTGGTGCTCAGCCTGTTTTATCTCATTTCTGTGGCCTGCTCTGTACAGCCCACTGCTCCCTCTGTTTTCTGATGTCTCCAACCTGCAGGAGTATAAAAGCAGCAACCTCTCACAGAGATCAAAGAAGGAATCCAACCCCCTCCTTGCTGCTTTGACAGAATCCAGTGCAAAACAAGCCAATCTCTCTTCCTCCATTTGCTCTCTCTTCCATCTCTGCCCACTCACTCCTCTCTCCTCTCTCCATCCTCTCACTCCTCTCCCTTTTCCATCATCACTGCTCTCTCTCTCTCTCTCTTCATCCCCACACACACCAAGTCCCTCCAGTCCTGGGTGGGATTTCATCAGGCGGTCACAGCAGTCCCTTTCCATGTGGTGAACGTATGCTTTGTGGTAACCACACCAGTAGCATGGCCTATCCCCACAACGAGGGGAGTGAGAGCAGTTGTGGTTGTCATGGATGTTGTGAACCCTGTTGTCATCATTCCTGTAGTTGCTTCCTTGGCGATTGTGATAAAATCCCACCCAGGATTGGAGGGACTTGGTGTGTGTGTGGAGAGGAAGAGTGAGAGAGACAGCAGTGACTGTCTGCAACAAGGGGCGCTAGGTCGCGCCCTGTCTGTCCTGTCACTATTAACTGCTCCTGTTGTATTTGAGATAGGTTCCTGAGATAAAAACCCACGTTTCCAGACAACTTGAGTTTTGAAAGCGCCATTCCAATAGGCAAGAAGCCTTTCCCATTGATCAATGAGCCTTTTCCATCAATCGCCAACAACAGCTGCTTGCTTCAAGTCCAGCCATCGTCAATCGACCGTCCTTCAATGTCGTGAGACAAATTTCCTTTCGAAAGCGCCATTCGAATAGGCAAGAAGCCTTTTCCATCAGTCACTGAGCCTTTTTTCCATTGATCGACGACAGCAGCTTGCTTCAAATCCAGCCGTCGTTGATCAACTGTCCTTCAACGTTGTGCGACAACTTGCCTTTCAAAAGCTCCATTACAGTAGGCAAGAAGCCTGTTCTGTCAATCAACAACAGCCACTTGCTTCAAGTCCAGCCGTTGTCAATCCACTGTTGTGTGACAGCTTGCCTTTCAAAAGCGCCAGTCCAATAGGAAAGAAGCCATTTTCCATCGATCGATCTTCTCTCTCTTTATTCTGTGGTTGTGTTGCGCCCTCAGGAGTGCCCTTCCTTTTCCCCTTGCATCAACCCACAGCCACGCGAGTAATCGGTGCTCCAGCACTGATCCCTCAGAGGATTGTCGCTCTGAATGTTCATTCTTTGTGTTTGAGACCCCTGTAAGACAGATCAGTAGGGATACTTTGTGGACTAGGCAAGTAGTAGGGTTGAAACACCCCCTAGACAACAGCCCAATAAAGTTAGTTTCAGCCTATTATTTGCTTTCCCTCACTCTTGGGCCCAGATCCCAGGGTCAAAGGAGTGAGTATAGTCTCACACTTTCTCGTCGGCAGTAAATTCTGGCTGTCTGTCTCTCTGTCTCTTTGTCTCTCCCTTTTTGGAAGGCGCTTTTCTGAAAAGGAAATAGGTGCAGACAGACAGACAGATCGAGAATCCTGTTTTTTCCGTCTCGCTCTCCCTGTCTCTCTCTTTGAACGGTCAATACACAAAAAAATGCTGTTATTGATTTTCTGTCGAAGGTTGGATCCTGACAAGTCCTTCCACTAATTGGTGAGAAGATTTGAGAGCAAAAATGGGGGGTGGTTTGCCCACAATCTTTTTTACACAGTGGGTGGCCACTAAGTAAAAATGATTTTGTGGCAAAAAGTGGCCTGGTGCCAACAATCATGCAAACTACTGTAAATAAGACAGGACGCAATTGAGAAAGGAAAAACAGAACAACTCTTGCGAGGCAGCCATTACTCCCGTCGTCGGAATCTTACAAGAAAAAGTTTGGTGGAATTGAGGATCATGATCAAGGTGGACGTATTCTGCTATGGACACACGAAATTGCGCCAATGGATTGAGATTGTTTGGATTGCTAGATCACCCTCTGCAACAAGTGTTAGGTGGAACTGACTGGTTAGCAGCAAGAGGCACAAGACAGACCCGAACCTATTGTGACTGTCAGTTATCGTTCTCACAATGCCCATGGGAGAGCGAGCCTCTGCCAATGCAGACCTGGGTGCTGGCTTGCACCGATGACAAATACTTCGAGTATTAAGTGGAACAGAAACCTGGTTTCAACAGTTTTCCTCCTCCTCTGCTCAAGCAGATAATATAGAAGATGTTTTTACCCTGTGCCGGTCACGCTTGCCTAGCAACTATTACAGCATGCATATCATCATTATGTATCAATAATTCGTAACAGAACTTTGTGAGATTACACTGAGGTCTCAGTGATAAAGTCAAGGGATTTTATTTGCAAAAACAAGCGAACCTGTCATAAATCTGCAAGGATTGGGACCCTATTGTTATTCCTGGTTCTTTAGTTTTCAAGGCGTTATCAAAGTGTATTTGCAGCTAACCTGTCTTTATTATTGGGCCTGCTTTTACTTCTTTCATCTTAACGTTTCTGTTGCGCCAGGGTTTTCTCAACATATTTTCTTTTTCAGTGACAAACTGAGACTGCCTGACTGCCTAGGGATGGGGTGCCTAACAGGCCGTACCTCAAGGCCGCCTAATTTATTACTTATTTTCAGCACTTGTACAGCCAGGGGAAGAAAGTCTTTGGACACTTGGACAAAATTAAAAAAGGCACCAGTTCAAACCCTTTTATTCACACTTTCCAAAAAAAAAGTTGGAACAGTAAAATGTGTGTAAGGGGCAGCTTCCTCAATATTTGGTAGAACCACCTTTGTTTTGATAACAGCCTTGATTCTCCTTGGCATACTTTCAACTAAACGTTGAAGGAACAAAGGGAAAATTTTGCTCCATGTGCTTGCAACTGATTTTTTCAACACTGGAATTCCTGAGGGGCAATCCTTTTGCACTGTTAGTTTCAGGTGTTCCCAGAGATGCTCGATTGGTTTTAGATCCGGGCTTTGTGCAGGCCAGTCCAGAACTTTCAATCCACATTTCTGAAACCATCGTCCCACTTTCACTGCTTTGTGAGCTGGTGCATTGTCTTGCTGATAGATGATATTGGCAGTCACATCCTGTTGGTAGTCCATTTTTTATCCATATAGTCCAGAAAACCCTCAAACTCCACATCTGGAATGTCAAGATGCTTGGATGAGTTGAGTCTGCCGTCGATGAACCAAAAGCATCCTGGGTTCGAACCCATGAAACAACCCCAAATAGAGAAAGATTCCTGACTGTTCTTGTATGAACCTTGCAAGCACTCTTTCATCATACTTTCCCCAGCTCTCCTCCATACATGGACCTTGCCCTACAGCTTTTTTGGCCGTCCGCTGCGCAGGAGATCCACCAGGCTTCCTGTCTTGTCAAAACGTTGTGTCATACTATGATCTCTTGATCAGAACGAAGTCGCTGATCCTGCAAATGCTCCATCCCTTCTCATGCAAGTTGACAACTGTCTTGCATGTTGCAGCATCGTGCTTTGTGTGATGCTGTTTCTCTATGCTGAATTTGGATGTGATCTTGGGGACGGTGATGGCAGTGGGAGCCGCAGATTGGGTGGTGGTGGCAAGAGGATGAGGCTGTTTTGACAAGGCGTCTGAAGACTTTTTTCCCCCACTGTACATACACGCATAGGGTTGGGAGGGACTTAGAGCATTTGTGGTGGATGCTCCAAGTCAGGGGTTGACTTGTCAATTTTCTCTCTCTCTCTTTTTGGGCCATTTCTCTTTTTCCTTTTTTTCTTCAATCTGATTTCTGTCCTTTGACACCAATACAGAGTCCCTTCAAATCCATCTGGCCACAGAGGTGAGGGTAGTGAGAGGTGGTACACACCCAGGTGAGTACATGGTCCCTTTGGGGGCTCCTCTTAAGGGGCCACGGGTGGGGAATGCAGCTGGCCCCACCACCAACTGTGTGACACTGCTGGCTCTGTGTTGGAGTGAGGATCACAGGCACTTGCCTGCTGCAGGGGTGACGGTGATGGCATTGTCGACCTTGCGAGGGTGTTGGTGGCTGGTAGCATGGCCCACAACACCTGAGAGTTTGATCTACGAGTGCCTGCCACTGCACAATTGGACAGCCGCCTCACCACAGTGGACACAACCACCCAGCTCCTCAGTCAAGAGACACTCAAGACTGCACCCTCCACCACCACCACCCCCCACCACCTTGCCACTGCCCTCCACCGCCTTCCCACTGCCAGATCAACGTCAGATCAACATCAGATTGTTGTCAGATCGTCAGATCATCATCAGATCGACTTCAGATTGACTCCAGAACCCTCCACCACCACCCCCTACCGCTTTGCCACTGCCAGATTGACGTCAGATCTTCATCAGATCGTCAGACCATCGTCAGGTCAACGTCAGATTGACTCCAGATCATCAGATTGACTCCAGATCGTCAGATTGACGTCAGATCTTCGTCAGATTGTCACATCATTGTCAGGTCAACGTCAGATTTTCGTCAGATTGTCTCCAGATCATCATATCATCATCAGATTGTCACCAGATTGACTCCAGATTATTACCAGAACGCCCAATTCTTGTCAGATTGCCAGATAATCATCCGATTGTCGTCAGATCATCGTCAGATTGACTTCAGATTGCTGCCAGATTGCCTCCAGCAATCACTTTCCTCCTTCACCACCACAACCACATTGCAACCACATCACAACCTTTGTGCTGAATTGGGATTGGCACCCCCCTATTTCATGAGCAGCCCACCTCCCTCCACGTTCTTTGGCACCCACGCTGATCAACACATATTGACAATCACCACTCAGCCAGACCCCACTATTGCCCCACTCACTGAACTTGACATCCTACGCTTTATCTCCACTTGCGACCTCACCATCCGACAGCAGCCCTTGCTCTCAAAGGACCAGACTTCTTACTCGCTCCGCCTTCTGCATCCTTTGTCGGACGAACAGGCTGCCCGTCTTCAGACCACATCCCCACACATTAAATTTTCTTACACCTGTCGACTACCAGCTGCTGCCACAGAATTCACCAACGAACCTATCAACCAACTCGTACTCCAACACCTGGCTCCTGGAACTACTAGAAAGAACTTTGATGAGCAAAAGGACTCCCTGCGTCATGCAATCACCTCTGCTTTATCCTCGTGCGGCTCCATAATGGCTATTCATTTTGCACACCACCAGCTTTCCGCCTCCGCGTCTGCCACAGTTCTTTTTGACGGCCCTCCTCACAATCCCCCTCAGTTCATAACTATTATGGGTGCAGGTGTCACAATTCGACCACTGGAACCTTCTGCAGAAAACCAGCGGCGAATCAGCGATGAAAAGCAACGCACAGCTGTCCTTTATAACATTCGTCGCTCCACAAGTATCTATGACCTTGAGGCCATCCAATATGAGTTTGGGTGCACGTCAGTTCGCATTCCAGGATTCTTCAACTCAGCAAAGGGCACTGCTGGCCTTTCGTCGTCTGCCCATTTTGTTTTTACAACCCGCGCATTGATGTTGCAAAAAACTAACCAATCAGTTGTCTTCAATGGCCGTGCACTCCCATTTCACCCACTCCAAAAGGAAGATTTCACTCCCTTCCCCTGCTGTCGCCGTTGTGGAAACTCCAACCATACCTCTCAATCTTGCAAAACTGGCTGCCCCTCTGGCTCCCTCCTTAACCAAGCCACTTCAGCAGATTCCAAAGACAACAGCCAGACAGCTCAGGCCCCTCCTGACACCACAACTCCCCCACCTGTCCTGCCTGCTCCCCCTCCTGTCCCTCCTCCACAGCTGCAGTCAATTTTGAAGGTCCTTGAAAACATCCAGCAACAGCTTCTCGCACAACAGACCTCCTTGCGCACAGAGCTGAAAGAGCATCAGACAACAGTACGCACTGACATCCAAAAACTCACCACTCAGCTTTCCCAACTTGAGCCAATCCCTGCAGCACTGGAACACGGCTTAGCAAAGGTGGACCACGACATTCAGAGACTTGCAGCTGCTGCAGCCAACGTGGACACTTCACTCAAAAACCATGCTGGCGCCATCCACAACCTAAATCAGCGAGTCACCACACTGGAGCCACTCACTGCACAATTGGACAGCTGCCTCACCACAGTGGACATGACCACCCAGCTCCTCAGCTCTCGCCTCCGGACAATTGAAGAATGGTTGAAATACAATGACCCGATTGATGAGGACCTTGACGACCGTTCCTCCGCTGAACCTTCTTCTACTACTACTGTCCCAGCTCGATCAGCTGTCACCACACACTCAAGCTCCAGTTCCTCTTCAACTCCTCCCAACAGAACTGCCCCCCAAACCTGCCCCCAAACCTGCCCCAAAAACTGCCTCAAAAACCAGGAACACTGCCTCAACTTGACCAATATTCTTATTATTTTTTTTTTTGTGAAAGCCCCTTTGCTATTGATATCACTCTTATTTCTCCAAAAAAAAAAAAAAAAAAAAAAAAAAAAAACAGAGACATTATTAGCAGGACTTCCTGCACCCCTTAGTCAACTATGTCAACTAGCCCTGTGTCTAGCACACCACCCCCAACACCACCACCCCTCCCTCGCTTTGCAACTTGGAACATCCGTCGTGCCTTCCCCACCAAGGCTGCATCTATCTTCCACTGGCTCGATCACACCAAAACCACCATCCTTGCCATTCAGGAAACTGGCTGCTCTGACACAGTGGCCACCCACTCCATTCATCACATCACTAGGAATTACAAAGGTTTCTTCATATCCTCCACCCCCTCCCGTCACGCTGGCGTTGGTTTCATCATTTCATCTTCCCTGGCACCACACATCACTGACATCTCCCACTTTGGAACTCGTGCCATTGCCCTCACCTTATCTTTTGCTCGACGCTCCATCCTCCTGCGAAATATTTACTGGCCTGCTGACCCCCAATCTGAGGAACTCCCTGACTTGCAAAAATGGTTCAACTCTCTTGCCTCATCTGACTCCACCTCACCCCACCAAGCCTACTGGTTTGGTGACTGGAATGCCATCACTGACCCCCTTGACCACTCCACCAGAGTCCCCACACCTACTTCCCGCCATGGGTTCCTCCCCACCCTCTCCCTGAAAGGCTTTGTTGATTCCTTTAGACACCTGCACCCAGACTTACCCTCTTACACACACACTGCTGGCTCCTACTCCTCTCGTTTGGACAGCATTTGGCTCTCACCCCCTGCTCTTGACTACGTCACTGAAGCTAACATTTCTTCTCCACTTGAAGAGCCCCATCTCACTGACACTTCAGACCACCTCCCCTTCAACATAATTCTTGCTTCCTCCCCCTTCCACACTTTTCCCTTCTCCCCTCTGCGCCGGCAGGTCATCAAACCCCTGGAAGCTTCAGAGGAGCAACTCGACAATTACACATCAGCCGTCTCAGTTGAGCTTGCCCCCCTCTCAGCAGCCCTTGCAGCCTTGGACAGCATTCTTCTCCCCTCCGAGCTTGAGTTCCTCCATTCTCCATCCCTACCCTTTCAATACCCCTCCCCAGAACGTGCATCACTCCTCGTCAGCCACCTTGACACACTCTCCACATCATTTCACGAGTTACTGCTTCGGCTTGGCAAAAAGTTCCTTCCTCACAAGGGAACCTCCTCAGTAGCGCCAAAGATAGATTGCCGTGCCAAACCATTCCTTGTTGCACGTTGGAAAGTAGAGAAACTGTGGGCACTTGCCAAAGACCCTGCGCATGATCTGGCTAACATCTTCCCTTCCATTCCTTTGACCCCATCTGAGTGGGGCGCAGATCAGTCTTACTCCTTCTTGTCCCACATCCACTCTCAGTACAAAGCCCGCTTCTTGGACACAACTGACTATCGTGATGTTTTACTCCCCGCCCTCAACCGCCATTGCCAGGCCATCTACTGTGCCCAACGCCAGGCAGCAGAAAAGCACAAAATGGAGGACATTGCCACAGCTCTCACACATAGACACGACCTTTTCTCTTCTGGCAAGATAAAGACTGTCCTCAACAACATCCTCAACCGCACGTGCAGCAACTCTAGCATCGACCACATTTGCTATACTACTGCCAAAGGTCCCTCAATCACCCACGATCCTGACCTTGTCCCTGGTATCTGCCAACAACAGGTCGAACACTGGTTTCGCCCTCGTACCCTCACTCCCTTCCCACCATCCTCTCCATTTCACTCTGAGATGCAACCCCGTCCCCACATCCCCCCAGATCTTTTCTCCAAGGTTATGCTGCCCCCTTCTGCCAACGATGTCAAAAACGCTCTCACATCTCTTGCCTCAAACAAAGCCCCTGGCCCCTCCCAAATCTCCAGAGAGCTTCTCCTCGCAGCTGGTCCTGATGCTCTTGCATTCTTCTCCTCCCTCATCATTCGCTCTTTTCTCTTCCTTGACATCCCAGACTCTTGGGCATCTTCCTCCATCTTCCCCATACCCAAGAAAGCTGCGTGGGGTGGTGACATCACTAACCTCCGTCCAATCAGCCTCTGCGAGCTTGCTGCCAAAGTTGTTCAATCCATCCGTCTTTCTCGTATCTCTTCCATCCTCTCTTCTCACAATGTACTCCTTGGTCGCAACTTCTCTGCCCTACCTGGCTCTTCTCCTGACCCGCCTCTCCACCTGGTACGCTACGCCCTTGACCTTGCCCATTCCTCTAAACAGCCCTTACACCTTCTCCTCAACGACATTAAGAAAGCTTTTGACAGTGCCCCTGTTGCTGGCCCCATTGCCTCCTGGGAACGTATTCACCTCCCCTCTTCTTATGTTCGCATGCGTGTCAATTCCCAACGTCGTTTTCGTTCCTCTGTCATCACAGCTTTTGGCCCATCCCCTTCCTTCCCCATTGGCACTATGATTCAGCAAGGCTCCCTTGAGGGACCCCTTGATTGGCGTATCTTTTGGGACCCTGTTCTTTGCGTTCTTGATCGCTGTACCACTGGTTTCATTTTCTCAGTTCCCACCCCTCGTAACTTCCCTGTCCAATTCTTCAACCCCCCACCCCCTGTCTCTGTTACTGGCTTTGCCCTTGTCGACGACACCAACACCCTCTCCAGCACCCTGGAGGATCTGCAGCTTCAGGCCGACCTCCTCTTTGAGTACCAGTCACATAACGACATTGAGTCTAACACCAAGAAAATCTTCATCTCCGCCGTCAACACCCCGCGATCAGCACCTACCACCATCAACTGGGGCACCACAGTCCTTCCCATCCACCCGCCAAACACCACCTTTCGACACCTAGGCAACTACTTCACAGCAGACGGTATGAGCTCAGCAGCACAGCAGCAAATCCTTTCCACCACCACCAATTTCCTTGACATTATCAAACACAAAAAGATGGGTGACAAAATTGCTTCTTACCTCATCTGTAACGTTCTCCTCCCACGTGTCCGCTTTCTGTGGAAAACTGCCATTCTCCCCCCGTACTTTCCTCAACAACCTCACCACACTCTGTCGCAAAACCTTCAAACGCCTGGTTGGCTGCTGCACCTCTTTTCCCAATGCCCTCCTCCATCACCCCATGACCCATAACTTCCCTGACTTTTACAATCAATACTGCTCTGACATGATTGTTGACCTCAACTCTCGCTTGAACTCCCCCTCTCTCATTGGCCACATAAGCCGTATCATGATGCACTGCCTCCAACTTGACCTGGCCTCTGGAGCTCCAGTTTTCTCACATCCCTTACCCTTGTCCCAGTCAAAAAAACACTTCACCAAGTCTCTCATTCCCCTCCTTTTTAACCAACAAACATCCTTCCAATACTCTGGTCCACCCCTATTTTCTGTTCATGCTCACTCCATCAACTCATTAGTTCCTTGGCATATTTTTCTCAAAGTGCTTCCCACTCTCCGTTCACACTCAGTCTTCTTTTTTGAACAACTTTTTGACCTCTGCCTCACCAGTCCTTCTTACAAAGACAGCCCGCTCCCTGACAAACTCTGTGAAGTGTACCACATCATTAAGACCTTTCTTTTTGCTGCTCCCACCTTTGGCTCTCCAGTCTTTTACCACAGCCCTCCTGATGGTCCTCTTTACAATCCCTTTTACCTTCTTCTTTGGATCCCCTTCACCATCCCCCCCTTGCTTGTGGCAGTTTTTTCTGTCTGATGACCCCACCACAAGTGGAATTCTTCCGCATTGTTAACTGGACTCACACACTCCCAAACCCCCAACTCCTTTCTCATCACTACTCCAGGCTCCCTGAACGCCTTCACCCTTCCTCCCACAATTTCCACTTGGTTCAATGCCTTGGCTGCCCCATTGGCTCCCCCCCATTCTCTTACCCCTGCAGCAAGCACATCTCTCCCTACAATCCAACTTCCCTTGCACACTCCACCTACACAGTCCCCATCAGCAGCCGCACAACTGCTACTGCAACTCGACCCTCCCAGCCCATCTTCTTTGTTAACTCACCTTCCCCCACCACTGTTTTCACACCCACACCTTTCCCACTCCTCACCTCCCGCCACTCCCACGAATCCCTGCTTTCAACCAATGGACGTGCCCCTCCTCCCTGCTGACCTTGCTCATACCCACCTATCCTTGACCTTTGACACTGATGGCTCCCTTCGCGAGGAGGGCTTCATGGCTGGCTCTGTTGTTTGCCTTGAGCTTAACTTTGAATTTTCTTTTGCCCTCCCTCCACTCTCTGCCTCTTCCACAACTGCTGAAATTGCTGCTCTCCTTGCTGCCCTCACCATCACTGCAAAGCTTTCCCTGCCCCTCACTTTTCGACTTGACAATCTTGGAGTGGTTCACACCTTTGAGAAACTCTTTTCCTCAAACTCCTTTAGTCCCCATCCACACAGCAAGCTCAACACACCTCCTCTCTCTGATTCCCTCCATCGTCTTTTGCACACCACTTCCCACCCCACCCTTTGGGCATGTGTTGCAGCCACTCTACAGTCTTGGATTGGCCCCCCTCCACAAGTTTCCTGGGTTCGTGGACACAACGGCGACGCTGGCAACGAACGAGCAGACAAGCTGGCATCATCTGTACCCTTGACTTCTGACCCAACTTTGTTACCAATCCTCTCACAACAGATCCTCCCAGCCACTGCCTTCATCTCAAATACCCCCATCTTGGGCAAACTTCGACGACAACTGCGACTCCTCACAGGTCTCTCTCACCATTTTGCACTTCTGAACACCTCAGCCTTTGCCCACATTACCCACAACCCTGACCTAGTTCATTGGGAAGCCACATTTCTTGTTCTCCACTCTGGAATTAAACCCTCTTCCCTCTTTGGCACCCTCCCTGGCTCTGCTCGTCGCAAGTATCGACTTCAAATCCTCAGCAACACTTTGCCCACCCAAAAAGTTCTACACCAACGACACCCTCAAGTGTACCCTGATGGGCTCTGCCGTCGATGCCACCACGCTCTGGAAACCACAGAGCATGTCTGGCAATGCCCTGCAGCTGCCAACGCCATTGCCATGATTCGCAACACCTTTGCTGAAACTCTTTCCTCCTCTGTTCCTCCTGCACCTCATGGCCACTCTCCTCCTCAAGCCCATCCCATTTACTGGCTCTCCCGCCCTGAATTTCTCTTTGATGATCAATCTTGTATCAATTTTTCCTCCCTCCTTCGTGGCTTCATCCCTCAATCCTTTTATGACACCTTATTCTCACGTGATAACCCTGCTGCCTCTGCCCTTAAAACCCTTGTCACCGCTTTCCATCAGGTCCTTCTTGACGCCCATTGACTTATTTGGATCCCCTGTTGTGACGACACTATCTCTTGGGAGAAGTCAAAGTCTATCAAGCCCTCTGACAAGCGCTCCAAGCCCCGCAGATCCCCTCCACCAAATTCCCAGGCCTCTCACCCTCGTTCCACAGCCTCTCACCCACTGTCTTCTCCAAACATCAACTCTTCCCTCCCTCCCACTCCATCATCCCACAGAACTCGTAACAGCTCCTCACAACCCTCTCAACCTCGCTGCACCACATGTAGTCGCCGGCACTCCACTGACACTTGCCCAGGCATCTGGCTTTTGCGCACCAAGGCTTCTTCCAGATGGATTGACCACTACCTCAGCCGCATAAAACTTGTTGCAGGCATTATCTGGCTTCACCACACAATACAACTCCCCTCACGCCAACAAGCAAGAGCCACTCGTCACCCATCTCCTGCTGAGCCCCCTGACGTTCACTGAGCCACTGTTGCCCTTCTCAATCTTGACATGGGCTGTTGCCTAATCTGACTTATCCCAACCCTCTGATCTTTCACAGATGCTCCCCTCTCTTACACTGACATCCTTCAGACTCACTTCTCTATTTTCTTGATTCTGTGTTTTCCCCTTCTCCTTTGATCATTGCGCCTTTATGTGCAGTGGAGATGCCTGACGACCCTGTAAGTCTGTAGCGCATGGGGTGGGTTTGCTGAGGTGATACCTGGACGTAGTCCATTACGGTTCACCGTTGATGGCTCTTTCTCTTCCTGCCAGCCCCTCCGGGCTGGAACAATAAAAAAAAAAAAAAAATCTACGAGTGCCTGCCTCAGTCCTATTGCTGTGAGAGTGAGATGTGCAAGTACGAGACCCTGCAAGGGTGTTGGTGGCCACGCCCTGCACAGTCCCCAACACCCTGAGAGTTTGATCTACGAGTGCCTGCCTTGGTCCTATTGCTGTGAGAGTGAGATGTGTGGTACAGGGCGATGTGATAAAACCCATTGGTCAAGTGATCGTGCCAACACAGCCCAGCAGGGTGCATGTGCAATCACAGGTGTTTCTGTGTGCGAGTTCCCTGCTGGCGACCTTCCGACCCTACATAGTCGACTCCCTTCTCTCTCTCCCCCCTGTCGCTGGCAACGACAAGGACTCCCACAGCACTGTCTGCAACAAGGGGCGCTAGGTCGCGCCCTGTCTGTCCTGTCACTATTAACTGCTCCTGTTGTATTTGAGATAGGTTCCTGAGATAAAAACCCACGTTTCCAGACAACTTGAGTTTTGAAAGCGCCATTCCAATAGGCAAGAAGCCTTTCCCATTGATCAATGAGCCTTTTCCATCAATCGCCAACAACAGCTGCTTGCTTCAAGTCCAGCCATCGTCAATCGACCGTCCTTCAATGTCGTGAGACAAATTTCCTTTCGAAAGCGCCATTCGAATAGGCAAGAAGCCTTTTCCATCAGTCACTGAGCCTTTTTTCCATTGATCGACGACAGCAGCTTGCTTCAAATCCAGCCGTCGTTGATCAACTGTCCTTCAACGTTGTGCGACAACTTGCCTTTCAAAAGCTCCATTACAGTAGGCAAGAAGCCTGTTCTGTCAATCAACAACAGCCACTTGCTTCAAGTCCAGCCGTTGTCAATCCACTGTTGTGTGACAGCTTGCCTTTCAAAAGCGCCAGTCCAATAGGAAAGAAGCCATTTTCCATCGATCGATCTTCTCTCTCTTTATTCTGTGGTTGTGTTGCGCCCTCAGGAGTGCCCTTCCTTTTCCCCTTGCATCAACCCACAGCCACGCGAGTAATCGGTGCTCCAGCACTGATCCCTCAGAGGATTGTCGCTCTGAATGTTCATTCTTTGTGTTTGAGACCCCTGTAAGACAGATCAGTAGGGATACTTTGTGGACTAGGCAAGTAGTAGGGTTGAAACACCCCCTAGACAACAGCCCAATAAAGTTAGTTTCAGCCTATTATTTGCTTTCCCTCACTCTTGGGCCCAGATCCCACTGAGTATCGTCTCACAGTTTTTCTTTTTCTCTCCAAGTTGGGGAGAAGGACCACCCACAAACACACATCTTCACTTCATTCACTCGCTCAGAGTTGACTGTTTACAACGAGCATGGCGCTTTCTAATTCTGGCAACACCTTCTCACATCAATTGGCCGCAAGCAAGCCAAATACTGCGCAAAAAGTCTTCACTTAACGGCTGCGATAGCTAATCTGTGGTAAATATGCCAGCAACTTTGATTGATCCCCAAAAATCGCCGAAACCCCCAAAGCGCGACAAATAAAAGTACACTATTGATGCAACTGGTGGAATCAGCCATAAAGGCATTTAGGAAAAAGACAATTTCAGCTGTATGCCTAGTCTCTCTCCTTGTTCTTGGCAAATTCGACGTGAAGAATAAGATTGTCATATCCGTAGCCGCTGAGCGCCGACATGCAACGGTTTGCATCTTCACGGCTGTAAAAGCTGACAAAAGCGAACCCTTTGCAGACATTGGTTTCACGGTCTCGCGCAACGAACTGCGAGAATGTCGTAAAATTTCACCAAATTTGTGAAGTGAGCAGAAAATACAACAGCACTCACCACACGTGCCGTTGGACCAAATCTGCTGACAAGGTCCTTGATATCTGGCTCCGTCGCGTCCTCTGACAGATTTGTGATACGAAGGGTGTAGTAGTCGTCTCGTTTTGATCCGCCCGTATCATCTGCGCCGGATGATCGAGCGCCTCCTCTGGCACCAGGTGGCACGTACCGGCCGGACGAAAGTCTGGGCACAGCTGCTGGTTCTGATTTTCAAGAAAAAGATTGGCCATCGTTCACATCCGTTAGAACGTAACAGAAATAATACGAACCGGCATCTTTCTCGCCCGCAGCGTCCAAAGGTTGGTGAGAGTCTTTGAAAGGACACTTCGTTGTCCAGTGATCTCCTTTGCAAATACGACAAAGAATCTTCGTCTGCCCTAATTTCTCCTTCATGAGATCCGCTTCCGTTGGTGCAGTGTCCTCCAGCCCTTTCCCCGTGGAAGTGAGTTTCAGAACCACCTTTTCGCCGAAAAGCGTGGAATTTGAGTCGATGCCAGGCTTCAGGCCTGCGGAGTCTCCAAACTTTTTCAGCTGCCGTCGGCGAGCAACGGCCGGATTCACTTGTACATGAACAACGTTCGTACGAACTTTAGCAGTGACCTGCGGTATTTGTAATTCGTTGTGATGAGCATACCTACCGCACCATCCTCTCAAATCCCACCTTGACTTTCTTCCCGTCTTCATTTGTACGATAGCTAACAACCGTGCGAATGCCGTTAGCGTCGACTGCGTCTGGCTGCTGGGTGCTGAGGTCTTCTGCTCGCAAAGTTACATTCCAGTTTGATGTTAGATCCGATGGTTGGCATTATTGAGCAGAAGACTGCAAGAATGGGACAATTGAAGGATGCAAAAAACAAACACCTACCGCTCTCGTCAACATCGTCAGACCAGCGACTGGGTTCGATGGAGGCGAGCAATATTCGATCGTTAGTCCAGCGTCACACACACGCGATTAGTCGAGCCACAAGCGCGATCGTTCCCACTCGATCTAGTTGGCAGTGGCGCACAGCTCAACCATCGGCTCGCACACTCTGCCGCAGCTCAAACAAGGGCAAAGGCAAAGGCACTACCCACAAATACCCACATCTGCTGAGGCGGCTGCTGCTGTTGCGTCATTGTTGGTTGATCGGCCCCTTGTCAACAACCCTCAGTTCTTCCTTTCTTTCCCACTTCCCTCTCTTCCGTCAGGAAATTCTCCGCTTTGGCAGCCTTGTCAAGCCTCGCGTTGGTATAAAGTCCACTGACTGCAAAGGCGATGGATTTTAATTCCCCTCGCTCTCCCACTTCGCAGCCGCGTAGCTTGCTCCTCCAAACTGTGTTACCCGCGCAGAGGGAGGCTCCCCAGCATATACTTCATCCGTTTGTTGGCGAGCTTTTCTAGGCCCCTCTCCGATCTCCTTTTTTCTGTTGCGGTGCTCTTTCGCTGCATTGCCGGGTAGCACCACCCCCGGCCTTGGTTGATCATCCAGCCTGCCCATGGCTTGGATGGCTTTCTTGATTCCGGGAATATCAAAAATGCGTTGCGTGGGCAAAAACGATGACGAAGACTATCGCGATCATGCGTTTTAATCACAAGACGGACAGATTCCCCGCTAATCGCCCACTCCGATTGACCGACCAGAACTTCTTTGTGGCACTGAAGATTTTAGCGAGAAATGGTGGGAGGATGGTGAAAGGGACGGTTCTGTAAAACGGCTTGTTCAGCCATGCAATCGAGTTCAACTGGACCGCTACATCCGAAAAGACCTGGGCCTGTCGGTGTCCTGCGCTGTCCTGGATTCAGCAGTTCCAAATCTGGACTTGGCAACAGAGTGAAAGGGACGGAAATGATGACGTCGTGGAAGCCGATGCCACTGCCGGCTGCATCATTTCCGCGGGACCAGTACCGTGTGCTCACTGCCCCACGACAGCGCTCGGCGATAGTGTGGCCAGGAATGAAGCCGCGGGGGGAGGGGATGGGGGCTTGGGGCTTGGGGATTTTTTTTTTTTTTTCCTTGTTTTTTTTCCCGTTTCGCGGTGGGTGGACTTTGCAATTTCCCGCTGTGAAGTGAACTCTGCCAACTCGGAGAGAACAAGCAGGGTTTGGATGGCCTGGCCGTGGTAGTTTGGGTGTGAAGTTGCGAGTTCGTGGACAAGTCGGGCGATGGGCAGGCGATGGGGTTTGTTGTTGGGATTGACTGAGGAAAACAACAACAACAACAACAACAACAACAACAACAGCAACAAGGCGCTGTGGCGGCCGTTTTGAGCCAGAGCTGCTGCACCGAGGAAAAGTGTCCATTCAGAAATTCAACCCCACCTTTTTTGTTTCTACGGTTTCCATGTACATGGTGTGAATGTCCAGTGTGAAAAAAAAAAATGAAAAACCAGCTCGCACTTTGAGAAGTTGCGGACGGCGCTGACGGGGACACCGCGCTTGCGGGTATTCCGGCCTTGGGTTTGGACTTCGCGGCGCCCATCACTGTTGATAAATACTTAAAAGCTTCTAAAAATAGGGAGGTGTTGAGTTGAGAAGTTGATTTTGCCAAGCTGCCTTTTGGAATATCTTTTTCTTATTTTGTTCTTCTTTTTATTGATTCCTTTCACTCCTTTTAATGCCTTCTTCAGAGGCCTCCCAATGCTTCCTGGAACAAATAATAATAACAATAATTGTGGAAAAGGTTGCAAGGACGTCTCCCTGCCTCCCGTCTCCCACACATGATCTAGATCTTACAAATATGCAAGGTTAACGTCATGAGGTTCTCAGCTGGTAAAAGTGGACTGATTCTCAACAGGAGGGTGGTCTGTTTGTCATACATGCCTTCAATTAAACAAACAGTCAAAGAATGCGTTGTGCTGGCTAGTTTTTCTCTTTCTTCCCCAATGTTTTGGTCAATAGAGCGGTGTCAGGGGAAGTTAAGTCCTTCTTATTGGCTTTATGCGTGGAAAAGGTGAGGTGCACATTCGTGTCATAGAAGTCTACAAACGCATACTGGAGAAGCAAACAATCGGTCGTCGTTCCTATAAATGAGATAGTAATTTATTGCTCTCCATTGTAATTGATATCAATTGGCAAACTGAGGTGATCTTTCCTTTCGAGTTGCGGGGCAGAGTTCTTGTACAACATCGAAGAAATATCGTTTTGTTTCTCTTTTTTTCCGTTACACCCTACATAAATGAAGATAAAAAGCCACTTTCCCCCACATCAGTCATCACCAGTATTGACAGCATCTTCCACAACATTCTGGTTAACCAGACAGCACAGCGCAATGCAGGCCGGGAGAATCCGGAGGAGTAATTACAAACTAGACTTGCTGATGCCTCCACAGACCTGCTAAACCTCACGCACGAGCAACTCCAGCTCAACGCGGGACTAAATTGTGACACCGGTGAGGATTCCAACCCAGCTATATAGGGCGTGTGGTGGCGCACCAACCAGTTCACGAAGATTGTCTTCACGGGGTCATCACGCTTCCGCTGGGTCTCGGACGGGCACTTCGCGCCAGTTTTATTCCAATGTAGACGGGCTGCCCCCCGCGTGTCCTGCGCAGTCGAAAACCATTACCCACACAGTGGCCAGTGGCACAGCGAATCGCACCTGCAGTCACTTTTACCACCTAGCTACAACTGTTCACTCTGTTGTGGGTTACTTTGCTGTTCCTTGTCGCTCCCGAAATAGTAATTACAACACCATCGAATACGCCTGCTGTGCACTGTTTCAATCAAATTTTCATCATGCTCTGCAACTGTGGTCAGAAGCGTGGGCACGCCGAAGGAGGCAGCGCCGCCGCCCGCCACTGGTGGCGGGGATGTGGGCAGAAAGGCTCGGGAGCTGGGCGTCTCAACTCAACCGCTGGCGACGCGCCTCACTATACTGCGCTTGGCCGTGCCCGCGAGGTCTCCTGCAGCAGGACCGCGGGTCGTGCGCCAAGACGATCTACTCAGTCATGTTGCAAGGCCGCGCGGTCGCTGTCCTGGCGTGGAGCAAGAGGCGGTACAAAGCGCAAAGGCGCTGCGCTGCGCTGGCTCGAGGCCAAGGCGGCGGTAGTCTGCGGGCAAGCGGTGTGACGCGGCGAGGGCGTGGACGGTGGGCAGCGGAAGTCCGGGCGCTGCGCCACGACATACCTGAAGTACCTGTGCTAACGCGGGGGAACACCTCCCTCTGAGCCACTCTGACTGCAACCAACCCCCGCTTTGCATGTCTCACACGCAATATGACTTGTCAGAAGTGAAATGGAACGGCGGTTGAGAGATGTCGAAGCAGAGAACGCCGAGGTCAAAGGTACGGCGACCGCGCCCCCAAAGCCGTACTCCTTTCGTGTGGTGTGGATCGTAATCCAGCACCGCTCGCGCCTGGTGTACTGTCGCATCCGCTTGCGATCTTATCCTCCTCTTCGAAAGAGATGGACGGCGCATTCGCATCCCTCGCTTGGCCGATCGTGCAGCGCCCCCTCGCCCCTTGCTTTATTTACGATATTCAAAACGCTCGTACCTCTAAACCAACCCGCGCATCAGCCCAGATGCAAACGCTCCTCGCCAAGATGGCTCAAATGGAGGAAGACTTTTCCTTGCGGGTCGGTCGGATCAACGAGCTCCATATGAAGGAGATGGAGATGCTCACTCGAAACCATATGGACTTGAATGAGCACCTTCGATCCGAGGTGAGGGAAGCCCCAAGATGGCGTCGTCAACTTTAAGCGGTGGTATCTTATTTGTCGTGCCTGACCGCCCAGCTCGTTTCACGCTCCAACAGCGCGACGAATTGTTGGTCGAGGTCGATCGTCTTTCCGAGAAGGTGGAGGAGCTGAGCGACCGGCTGGAGGGAGTTTCGGAAACAGCAGCATATGTAACGAATATGGCTTCAACACTAGAAGATATAAAGGAAGCGAATGAATCGGAATTGGAGGCCTATGTGAGTCATAATCAGTTGCCTCTTTTTTTGGTCCGCAATTTTATCTAACCTTGGACTCGCAGAAACGGAAAGCTATGCGCGAGAAGTTCGACATCATGAGCCAGCTGCGGGACAGCGAAGCTCGAGAAGCGGATTTGAAGCAGAAGCTGCAAGAACATGCGGAAGAGTTTGCTCGTTGGAAGGTTAGCGTGCCTTGTTAGGCTGCCAGTCGCTTTCTCAGGCCCTTTGCGCAGATTGATTTCGACGCAATTAACAGCTTGGTGGAAGAACTGAAAGCTGAGAATGGCGACTTGCGAGATAGGCTGGCGCAAAAGAAGGAACGGAACTTTTCTCTATCGTCTCTTATGGACGAGTCCATAGCCGAGGGGAAAGATGCCGCTAGCCCAAAATCCCCGTCAGCCGACTCCATCAGCCCATCACCACCAGTTTCACCGTCCAACGTTTCAGCTCAGTCCCCTCTGGCTGCGGATATGGACCTTTCTGTGGGCATGACGAGCGTCACTTTGTAAATAGAAAATCGGCCTGGCCTTTCCGATTTATTTAAAACTTTGCTTCGCACCCCAACATCGCATTCATTATGTATCTTCAATCACCCTACTGTTGTTGGTGGACGAGTTTTCAAAACGGGATACGCCTGGGTCAGTATACAATATCGGAGAGATGAAGGGGACCAATAGAGGTAGCGGTTGGAAGAATGGTGGTGAAGCACGGACGATAGACCTAAATGTCATCCATGAGAGCACCATACCAAGTGCGAACGAGAGCGCCGCGAAGGGCGGCCATCCTTGTCAGACTCAAGGTTGGGGTTGTCTAAAGCCGAAGGAAGAAGAACCGTGAGCATTCACCATTCATTCGTTGAATACGAGAGGTTTGGGTAGGGACGAGCGAGTGATAAGCACTTGACTCGTCTGCACCGGCGACGCAGTGTTAATGAGTCCAAGGAGTTGGGGATACTCACGTCCAAATCCAAATCGGTTCTCGCACGTGTGAAGAGGGTGTGGGGCTTTTCTGTGAACCCGCCAATGGAGGCAGAGGAGAAGCTATTCGCCTGGGTAAAACCGTTCGGGTGTGTGGCAGCAAAGGCAGCACCGGTGGTGCTTCGGAACGTTGGTGCGGGGTCGACAACCGGCCGCGAGCATGGCGCAGAGGATGATGCAAGAGGGAAGGCGCAGCGCGGAGAGGAGGCTGTTGGCGAGGGGACCGCGTATGTGAGAGCTGCAACGGAGCATGTCCGAGTTGCAAAGTAGGTATTGCTTGAAGACGAACATGCCCGTGCGGTCGCCGTCCGTAGCGCCATCTTGTTCTTGCTATCTAAGCTCTGACGTGAGCAAGTTTCGTCAGTGCCTGTTCGCGCGATCAAGGCAGCGAGCATCGCTGGTGCGCAAGAATGTGCTATTCGCCAGTGATGTCCATCGGCGCCGTCTACTCCAACAAACCCCCCCCCCTGCCAACCGCCAAGCAAACGAACCGCTGGGGGGTGCAGCACAGCACAACACAGCACTGCACACACGCTCGCTCGCCACTTCACCTTCTTGTTGCCGGAAGCGGCGGCGGCGGCAAGGTCAGTTGGAAGGAGAACCACGTCAAATGATCACGCAAGAACGAGGAAAAACAATAAAAAAAATTCGTTCCCAAAGAAAGGATGGCACCGCCCGCAATAGCTGGATCGGCGTCCTCTGCCACAACCCTCGGCCTGTCCGCTAACCCACTCTCAGCTGCACCAGCAGCAGCAGCAGCAGCACCTTCGGCGACCCCTGCCACAAAGTACCCTGGCGTCACTCCTCCGATCTCGACAGCGCTTCCTACGGCGGACGATCTCCGCGTGACAGATCTGTTGGTGCAGACCTTGAAGGAGAAGGGCCAATATGAAACTGACGAGGAAGCTCAGAGACGGTGGGGGGATGGCCCACTTCACTTCCTCCCCGCTCACATCCAATCTTGCCCCCCACTCCGTTTTGCAGAGAAGTTGTCTTGGGAAAGCTGGACGCGATGTTTAAGGCGTTCGTTCGGAAGATCAGCCTAAATCGTAACATGCCGGAGTCGATCGCGAACGAGGCGGGTGGAAAGATATTCACTTTCGGTTCCTATCGCCTTGGAGTGCACGCATCAGGTTTATTCCCACATTCCTCATTTTGCGTCTCTCGGCCTTTCTCACGGAATCCCGCCCCAACTATGCAGGCAGTGACATTGATACCCTCTGCGTAGCGCCAAAACATGTGCAACGAGATGACTTTTTTAGTGTGATGTTTCAGATGTTGAAAGAACGTCCTGAAACAACCGAAGTGACCGTACGCTCTCTATCTTACTCAATTCGACATTTAAATATTCTCATAACAGTGTGTCCCCGACGCCTACGTGCCAGTGCTGAATTTTGAGTTCTCCGGCATACCAGTTCGCTCTTTTCGTCCAAAAGATTCACCTCACGTTCTGTGTTTTTCTACAGATTGATCTGGTTTGCGCCAGACTGGCTCTGCCACGGATCCCCGACGATCTGGACTTGTCTGATGATAATTTATTAAAAAACCTTGACGAGCGGTGCATTCGAAGTTTGAACGGTAAGGGATTGCTCTTGGAAGTGGGATTACGTGCTCATGGATCGGCAGGCTCCCGCGTTACCGACGAAATTTTGCGATTGGTGCCGAATGTGGACTCCTTCAGGACATCACTGCGGTGTATCAAAATGTGGGCAAAGCAAAGAGGTGTCTATTCCAACGTAATGGGATTTTTTGGTGGCGTCGCTTGGGCCATCCTAGTAGCTCGTGTTTGCCAATGGTATCCAAATGCGGCCGCAGGTGTTATAGTGAACAAGTTCTTCAACATTATGTTGAAATGGTGTGTGATCCTAGTTTTGCATCTGCGCTCCACTAACCAGCTATTAGGAAATGGCCGCAGCCAGTCATGCTAAAAACCATTAAAGATGGTCCTCCCGGAGGCGCAAGAGTATGGAATCCGAACATGTTTTCATCTGATAAGGCCCACCGCATGCCTGTTATCACACCCGCCTATCCATCCATGTGCTCCACTCACAATGTCACTCAATCAACCCAAACGATCACACTGGAGGAATTCAAGCGCGGCGCCGAAATAACGGAAAAGATTTTCGTTGGCGCAGCAACGTGGGCAGAGCTTTTTGAGAAAGAGGATTTCTTTCATACGTACAAGTACTACCTGCAAGTAATTGCCTCAAGCGACAGCGAAGAACGGCAGCTTCGATGGTGAGACTGTCGGTTCCCGTGTAGTATTCTGATTCACCACTCAGGTCGGGCCTCGTGGAATCCCGCCTCCGCCAACTAGTCGGACGACTGGAAAATGTAGAGCATTTGAAGCTGGCCCATCCGTACATCCGGAGTTTCGGCAAGATTGCGAAATGCATTTCCGACGAGGAAGGCATTGATGCTGCGCACGGAAAGTTCCCGCCGGAAGATCGGGATGGCCCATTTACGAAGACTGTGCATACAACCACGTTCTATATCGGACTACAAATTGCGCCAAAGGATCCTTCATCCAAGGAACCCAGAAAACTTGACATAACTTGGCCCACTAACGACTTTGTTAACATGGTTAAGTCATGGGATATGTATGATCAAGCGAGTATGGGTATAGTTGTGCAATACCTGAAGAGGTTTGTGTTGTTTGCCCTCAGCTGCAAAGGTAATTAAAGCAAATCCGCCACATGCCCATAAAAAAAGTTCCTCGCTTCCCACTGAGCTGGTTGGAGAGCGTGCAGAGAGCAAGTCTCGGAAGAGAACTCGGCTGCAGAAGGTATTTAAATTTCCGCTGCAGGCCGCACTGAAAGTGATGAGACAGGGTCCAGAGAGAACTGTCAAGCGCGCAAAAGTTGCGGAAGATGAGGCGAAGCCATCAACACCGGCTGCAGAGGAATCCGCGTCTGTGGCTTCGACATCTGAGCCTGGTTTAACGAATGGTGCCTCCCCGGCGGACGAGAAATCGTCAGACCTTGAATCGAAGAGGTGCACTTCCAATTCCGAATTCCCACTTCATTAATGGTTTTGACAGCCCTGAAACGACCGCGGCATTGAGCACCACGGAGTCGAGCAAGGCTGCCTCGAATCCTGCGCTTCCCGAAGCCACGATGCGGATCGTTCCAAACTACACTGGTTTGGGAACAAGTGTGCATGGGACCGGCGCTGCAGTTAAGATAAAATTTGCCAATGGAAAGTGAGAGAACACCCCGCCCCCCCAGTCTTTTACCTATTTCGTCGCTCGTGCGCCCGGTAAGTTCATAATGCGGCGTCCGCGTGTCATCACTATTTGCCAGGTGGAGGATTTTGGGGCCGCACACGAGCTTTTTCTACAATCTTGTCCTGCGTCTACGGTTTGAAAATTGCCGTGGTCGTTTTTTCTGTGCTGCCGCGCTTTATCGCCACCAGTTCAACTGCATTTACTCCTTCTTTTATTTCTTTTTTTTTCTTTTTTTCTTTTTTTTTCCCCCCTTTGTGTTTGCTGGAATACAAGTAAGGGTGTGCGGCTCGGAAAGAAATGCAAGTGTTGGGTGTAATGTGCTTTGGCTTTCTGTGGTGGAGTCCCTCGCAGAGAATACACTGTAGCCTTTTCACTCACTCACTCACTCCACCGCAAAGCTCGTGTCCTACTTTATTATGAAGCAGAATTAAAGGCGGTGGAGTGGGAAAAAAACCTTTACACGAAAGTAGTGGTTGCTTTTGTTTGTTGTTCTCCTGTTTATGATATTACCAACTGAGCGGAAAAGAGAAAAGAACAAGAACACGAAGAAAAAAAAAAGAAAGAAAAAAAAAATCATCTCTTCCAAAAGTCAAAATGTTTGGTGCGCACAACACCAAACTGTTGGTGGCGAAGCAGTCTGTCGACATTGGAAAAAACAAGCATATAGAGGTCGACGTCAGTCCCTCTCCCAATGCGGTCAGTGTGGAGTTGTGGACCCACGAACAGCGCGAAGTCGTGCTTAGCGTGAGACAATCGCGTGGTGGCGCGTTTCAGCAAATGAGAGGAAATGGCTTTGCAGAGGAAGGCGGACAGAAAAAGCATAACGCCCGCGGGGTTGTTCAAACATCGGCACTTAGCTCACGCTGTGGCGCGCCCACATGGGCTAACCAATGTGCTATGTATGTATCGGGCAATCAATTGTACAGTGTCGGCGGAAAAATGCGCCAAGGACCGTGGGGCGTCGTCGTGGTTGTTCAAATTTTCCGCCCTTTTCAGCTGATGCTGCCCTTCAGTTGATTTCTGGATTATTTGGCTGCTTTTTTTGGCAGCGACGAAGCAGGTTGAGTCCCGTCCGTGATTGAATCGTGTATACATCATCTTCTATAGCCTTGTTGATCGAGCGAATGGTTCCATCATAGTGTCCCACGTGACCGCCCCGGACCAGTCCACTGTGGCCAAGTCAGGATGATTATTGGCAGACAGGGACATGTCACGTGACTGGTCTGCGTGCGGGACGAGCGTGTCTCTCCAGTTTGTTGTGCCAGAGAATTCGGTCATCCTCTCCATCAAAAAAAATAATAACCTCTGCGCGTTCAAGGACGACAGCCAGTCAGTCCCCTGTGTTGTGTTTTTTTTTCTTTTCTTTTTTTTTTTTTTTTTAGGAAGGCGGGGGCGGTCATGTTGGGGCAGAGGGAAGGGAAGGGAAAACGAATTTGGGTTGAACAGACGAAGAGGAAAAGAAGAAGTAGAAGAAGAAGAAGATGAAGAAGAAGATGATGATGATGCACAAGAAGAAGAAGCGATCGCAGTGATATAATAGTTAGTTAGGTATATTTCTTCTTCTCTTTTCCAATTTTTTCTTTCCACCTCAAAGACTCTGCAAGCGCTACTGAGAAGCATTTGTGTAGAGTGGGAAGACAGGTGGATTCTTAAACGTAAAAACTGGACTTCATTGCTGCAAAAAGTCGAAATAACTCGTCACCCAAGTAGGTCATCCTATATAAAGGCGGTCCCATAAAAAATTCCCTGGCGCCTTTCGTGAACCAACCATCGCTGCCTGAATAACACAACTGTCCACAGCACCTTTGCTTAAAAAGGCCGGCCCAGTTAAAAGGGAAAAATATATTTTCTGAAGGTGTCCGTGGGGCGTTGAAGGCGGGGAGCTTGCAATCGTCGCCTCTACATACGGATGACAGTAATATTGTTAATACTGGACTGATTTTTGGACGCACACACGCACACACACACACTTAACCCACACGCGCGAGAGGACAGGGTGCAATTTGGACAATTCCCCCTTCGTTCAAACCCCGACAATTGATTAATTAATACTTTCGACCGACGATCGGCGGAACGGAAGCCTCCCCCCGCACCCCACAAACGACTCCAACTCGCCAGTACCACCACCCTTCGGCCCGCTCTTGCATTGACCTCCCTCCACTTCCTCTTTGCCCTCCAGAGTGCCCGTTCGACCCTGTCCCCGTGGGCCGGACAGGCGGGAGGAGCCAGGAGCCAGGCATGCCGTACCCCGTCGGTTCCGACATCAACGACCGCAACCAAGTCCGCGTCATCGTCGAAGCCTCGACAAACATCTCGGAGCTCGAGATCACCGAGCGCGACATCAAAAAGATCGGTCGTTCGGCCTCCATCTACGATCGTGGCATCTCGGAGCTTCTCGACAACGCCATCCGCCGGGACGTGCTCCGCTCCTTCCACCACCAGTTCGAACGGAGCCCCGCCGACACCGGGCTGGACGACGCCGGTGGCGATCGCCCTCCGCAAGTGGGGCGCGGTCCTTACGGCCACGCTGACGGCGGCCTGCCCCCGAACCCTCCCTTTGTCGATGCGGCCTTTTCCATCGGTCGTTGGAGCATCAGCCGGTACAGGCGATTTGTGAGCGAGCTGAGGGATTCGTGCATACGGTTCAATCCGGGAAACTCCCTGATCCAGGACCTCGACAATCTCCAGTGGGCCGTGGTCGCCCTCGAGAGTCACAAAGAGCACGATAACGGCGACGGTGACGGCTCCGCTTCCGCTTTGTCCTCCGAGTCGAGCGTCGACGAGACTGCAAAGGAGGCCGAGCGGCACGTGTGGGTCGAATATTGCTCCAAAGTGTTGGGCATGAAGCGGGACTTTGCCCCAGCAGAAATCAGCCGCAGCCTCAAAGAGGCCGCCATCGCTCACTTCAAAGCTCAGCTCGGCAACGATATCAACGAGCTGGACATGGACGATTTGGTGAAGTCGTTGTACCTACTGCCGTATTTCAAGATTGGGCCGATGGTGTTCGAGCTGTGGGAGGCGGAAGTGACGAAGCGCATTCCAGCGGACGTTCTGGCGGGGGAGGTGTACCCCTACCTGGCCGTACTGATTGCCATGCAGATCCCGAGCGTTCCGGGGACGCGGGGCGGCCATCTCAGCTCGGTGGAGTTTATCGAAAAGCTCGTGTCGGTGGCGGGAGACCTCTTTACAGAACATGCCATCGGCTCGTTCCTGGAGCTGTGCGCCCACACGCAAAAGGCGGACTGCGCTCGAGCCGTCGTTGACGCCGTCGGCCACAAAATATCGAGCGAAATCGTCGTCACTGCACTGATACCCGTCTGCATCAATGGTGCCGACCACTTTATCGCCCTTTTGGAGCTGTTTGTGATGGACCGCTCCATGACCGCAGAAATTGAAAAGTCGGCCGACTCGAAGGATGCAGCAAAGTCAAAGCCAAAGGGCAAAAGCGAAACAGCGGTCGATTTTATGAAGTTTGTCGGAAAGTCTGCGTATCTTTTAATCTTTCTCTCAGCGGTGGCCGGTTACGCCAAGCCCGCGACCGTCCAGGAGCTCATTGACTTTCACAGCGATCCGTGTTCCGCCTACATTACCGAGCTCGTCGAGTCGCACCATCGCTTCTTCATCGCTCATCTGTTCCGCAACGTGTGCCTCCTAAACTTTGGAAACATTGCTTGGATGCTCATTGAAAACAAGTGGGTTCCCCCATCCATCGTGGTGGAGCTGGACGTGGCGACAACGCTCGGGAACCAGGGCATCGTTCACATGCTTATGGAGGCGCTTCTTCTCCCGGACGAAAAACTCGGCTCCTCGGCACTTCCAATCATATTTCGCAAGTCGGAAGCGCTGTCTGTGCTGCCCAAAATCGCTCGAAGGTTCCCCAACGAAGCAGCGTGGTTTCTGGAGCAAATATCGTGCGTTCCGCTGCCCTCGTGCGTGCCTAAAAGTCGCACGGCCGAGCCCGAAATCCGATCCAAGCCTATTCAAGGCATCCGCTTGGGCTCCGTGAGTCTCAAAGATGCCATTTATCGGCGGCCAAAAGGCGGGACAGGAATCCAGTTTTGGAAAAGGCTCAGCATCGCGGGGCAACTGCACAAGGCGGGGAACGGAAAGAACGAGTTTGAAACCGACAGCTCGCTTTGCATAGCGCCCGAGGCCTTGCTGACCGGTACCGCGTACCACAATCCGCTGTTTGGAAAGTCCTGGTCTCCTGTGACAAGCCCATTCATCCGGTTGCTCGCCGAGGACAATGAGGAAATCATTCTCCAACCAGTGATGCAGGCGCTGATGGAGTACCATTGGGCGCGAGGACATTTTTGGCTTCGCTTTGCGTTGCAGTTCTTCATGAATGTCACGTACGTTGCGTGCTTTGCTACGACATCCATCGCGGTGGTGAACTACCAATACGGGGGCGCGCCGAAACCTTCCTACCTATACCCACTCGGAAGCACAGTGCTGGCGCTGGCGCTCTTTTTCATTTTTCAAGAAGTCCGCGAGTTTCACGACTATCCGAAAAAGTACCTTGGAAGCGTTTTAAACATCCTCGACAGTTTCATCCACCTCATTGCCGCCTACGTCGTCATCGCGACAGTCTTTTTCAGCTCGTCCGTTCCGCCGATTTTCATGTCCCTCGCGCTTGTATTCTCTGCGTTTCGAATTGTTATCCATCTGAGGGTGCTCCCGTCAGTCGGCCCTCTGGTGAGGCTTTCAATGACAGCGGCTTTGAGCATCATGCCGATACTTGTGCCGATGGCACTGATGGCGGTCGGATTTGCGGTGTCATTCTTTTTGCTCGAAACCGAGACATCGTGGACTTTGAATATCGATGCCCCACACTTTGATAACCTTGGAAAGTCCCTGCAATCGGTGTTATCCATGGCAACGACAGACTACAGGTGAGGCAATCCCTTGCTCAAGCTTCCCAAACTTCCCCGCTCTTTTGCAGCTGGCCAGCTTTCCCCACCATCGCCCTATGCAACCCCTCTCACCCACCGCCCTTCTCCTACCGCTCGCCCTGCGCTTGCGAGCTCGTTTGGATATTAGTGGTTTTTTTTAAGCTTGCTCACACTTCTCCTCCACCGTGCTGTTCGCTCGCTCCCTCAATATGGAATTCTAGTGTATTGGACGCAGCGACAGTCCCACAGATATTTCTGCTTCGCCTGTTATTTCACATCACGTTTATCATCTTCTTGGTATGTCGTCGAAGTACCCGAAGATATTCCACGTTTCGCCCTTTCAGTTTTGCACCTGCAACAAATTTTTCTCACAACAAAAATCACCCGTCTCCTCAACGAAAAAAAGGTCAATGTCATCATTGCACTGATGACCGTAAACGTAGCCGATATTCAGTCTAACATGACATCGGCCTGGTTGATGGAGATTGCCGGGATGATGGTCGACCTGGAACTCTTCTGGCCGTGGCCCATCCGGTATAGCCTGGAGAGCAACGTCGGCGGCAAAGTTGGCAACGCGAAAGCCAATCGGACTCGCGAGGCAAAGATTCACCCGATGGTGACGGGGGCAGATTCGTTTATTAATAATCACAGGCGCCCCTCCGTTGAGGCAAATACCACTCAGTTTCAGTCGCTGCTGTCAAGCGTTCACACGGTTCTGTACACGTGGCCCCGAGAGCTCGTGCAGCAGTCCGCGTGGTGGAACATCCTGTCGATTCGCGCAATGGAGGCGCTGGACGACAGCGAAGACGCTTTCAACGTCGGTCTCACAGACGCCGCATCCCAGGCCGGGTCGTCGTTCGAAGACCGCGGGAGCTTCAACCGCGACCCCCTGGTCTCGGACGCGGAAGCGGCGGCGCCGCCGTTTTGGCGCCGCCTCCTGGCAAAAGTCGGGCTCGCGCGGGAGCCGGTGGTCCCGCACATTTCGGTCGTGGCCCAAGAGCTCAACGCGTTTGGCGAAATGGAGAAAATCCAGCCGGACGATTCCAACAAGCAGTCCCGCGAGGCCGCCATAGTGCAGCGGCAGCGCACAACGCTGATGCTGCCGCCCAACGCCACAGGCGCCATGTTGCGGCAGCCGACCGGCCGGGAGGGGCGAGTGATCCAGGAGACAGCGCCGCCAACGGTCCAGCGTCGTCGCGCTTCGCTTGCCGCTGTGGCTGCAGTGGCCGCGGTGACGAGCGCAGGGACGGCGGCGCCGAAAACTGACGCGGAAGGGCCGCCGCCGAGGCCACCGTCGTTGATCGCTCGTTCAAAAACTCTGCCCCAAAATCGGGAGAGTATCCGACGCACCTCTGTGCTCACTTCCAACGCGAACCGGCCGGTATCAGCCTCTCGCGACGCCCAAGTATTCGCGCCGAGGCCCCTTGCCACAACATGGGAGCGAGGCGCTGAAGGGGCGACGGGGCCCCCGGATCCCCGAATTCAGGCGATTGCTGCGGCGGAGGCGGAGACGGGGTCCATCGCCACCATGTTCCAGTTGGAAGAGTTGTCGCTGCAGCTGCTTGCGATCCAGGACAGCATAAGGGCACTGGAGAAATCGAACAGATCAGAGGCAAAGGCTAATAGGGACAGGATAAAGCGATTGGAGGATGCGATTGCTCGGAGCGAGCGGTCTTCGCAAGTGTGAGGGCTCCACGGTATCATGATGAAAGGCGATGAGGGATGCAGCAAAGGTGAATGCTGTTGAGTGCTGTATTATATTTGGCTGTCGCTGGCCGCATTTGTGAGCTTTTCCCGAACTTCGTCCAACACACTTAGTGACCAAGAAGGATTAGATTCGCTTTAATAAGATACAACATACTGTATAATTTTTTGAGCCGCCTCTCTCCGCCGATTAATCTGCTGCTCCATCATCAGCCTCAGCACGTCTCTTGCTTGATGTGGTCTATAGCTGTTCAAAGCGAAGTGCATATTAATGAGAATCAAGCGAATCTGCTCGACTTTGGCTGCGAACTGGGAAAAATAAGAAGAAAAAAAAAGGGTGTGTAAGCTTCTTCCCAGTGCAAAGTAAACGTTCCGCTCACGTCGCCAGGCCGGGTACTTAGAATCTCCGTTAGTTCCAGGTAGTTGAGAAGAAGGGAGTGGTTGAGATTCTTTAGCTCCGCCACCAGCCCTAAGTTCGGAGGCAGGGGAATTAGAACGAATGCAAAGGGGGTGGTGAAATAACGGAAGATAGTCACCTGAGGGATCGTCAGAGAGGAGCTGCCGGATTCCGAGTTCTTTCAGGGTAGGAGGGCGATCCGACGTCTTTGAGCAGGTCGCCCGTTCGGGAGATGAGTTAGCAACGCTTAGGGAAGCACGACCACGCACGTTCAGGATCTCGCCAAACATGGTGTACGATCCTTCGACGAGCGGGGGCGGAGGATCGAGCGGGAGATCCGGCACGACACCCTTAGCCTTCAGCTCCTTGTGGGTCGCGATGTTCGAGTCGGTGTAGAGCGCGTAGAACGGCGGCGGGGGCGGGTACTGCAGGGTCAGCTTGTTTGGGTTGGCGGCGCCGCCGCCGCCGCCGGGCGCTGCCGTCGCCATGTCAAGGTGTGGTGTGTGTGTGTGTGCGTGTGTGTGTGAGTGTGTTGGTTGTTGTTTGTCTTCCGCCTCTGTGTCTGTCTGTGCCTCTTCCTCCCTCACACGTGCCGCGAAAGAAACCAACGCCACGGCGTCGCGCGACGCAGCCGCAGCAGCAGCTCAGATTGATTGAGGGGTGTGACGCGGCAGGCATCGTGCGCAGCAGCAACCCTCCCTGAATTTCATTCCTCGCTGCCAGGCAGGGCGATCGGCGCGCACCCCTCCGCCCCGTACCCGCCCTCGTACCCGCCCCCACGCCCGCCCGCCGCCCGAGCGAGCTGCAACACTCTCGCTGAAATCGTTTGACGGGCGCGATCGGCTGACGCACGAGCAAGCACACACATCGTCATCATCATGGCGAAGGAGTCGGTCACGGCCACGATCGGCGCGCTCCTGGACCATCCAGGTAGGCAGGCCCGCAAACCGGGCAGGCGCGGTTGATCCACCCCTCACCTTCGCGCGCGCGCTCGCTTACGCATGCGCCGTCAATAAGGAAGGCCGCCGACAGTAGGGGGGATCCGTGTCCTCTGAAAAAAAACATCTGAATTCCCACCCACCGCTTTTCTCAGACTACCGCGAGTTCGCTCGCGACGACTTCGATGCCGCCGAGTACGCCAACTCCATCATGCAGGGCACCGACCGGCATCGCGTCGACACCTCATCGGCTTTGTCCAAGCTTGGATTCAACATTGATCATCTCAATAAGCAGCTGCGCGATCAGGCAAGTACAGTCACGGATTGGCACATGACACGATTCTGAGCTGCATACCTTGCCCCAGGTCGCTACCCACTACGAGGACCTTTTGGAGCAAGTCACGGGCTTGAACAACCTTGATAGCACACTCAAAAAAGTCAAAGAGGGCGTCGGGGCGTTAAACACTTCCTTCAACCGGTACTGACTCGATCGTGACTTTCTGTCATCTAGCTCCACTCATTCGCGGGTTTTTTCAGCGTGAAGTCCAACATACGCGAAGCCTACGATCAGGTCGAAGCAAACACTACACAGCTGGAAAGGATTCAAGAGGCAGCGGAAATTCTTCGACGCGTCAAACGCTTTCTCAGCCTCGCTAAGAGAGTGCCGTCTGTGTTCCCGGAGTCCGATGAAGGCGTTTTTTCAAAAACTGCAATAACTGTACAAGAGATTGGTGAGTCCTTGACGCTGTACCTCCCATTCTCTTATTGAGTGAGACTAGAAAATCTCGTAAGTGAGTCAGACTTTGGTGGCATCGATGTCGTGGAGGCAGAGTGGTCGAGGATTATGTTGGCCAAGGAGGCTGTCGTTGCCGGTGCGGAGCGGTTACTGCAAAAAGGAATGGCGAATCAGGTATACCACTGACCACCCAACAGGCTGACTTTTGCTGACAACGTCTAGAACCAAGCAGAGGTTGCATCAGGGCTGCAGATCTTCCATAATTTGGGCCAAGCGAGCCAGAAGGTGAAGCGTGTTATCGACGCGAAATTTGAGGTCATCACGAAAGAATGCAAAGTTTCCTTCGATACCACCGTTCTAGCTAGAGAGATTAAAGGTTTGTTCCGCCATTTTGAAGAAATGAGCACAATTTTCATGCTGTCACACCCTTTGAAGAATCTAGCGACAGGAAGACCGCAGGAGCCGCTGCTGGCTTGTGGAAAAGAATGGAAAAGTTGATGGACACGATATACGACCAAACTGTCCAGGTGCGCCTGAGAGACCGTTATTGAGATGTTGAATACCTTTAGGTGTACATTTTCGAGAAAGTCGTGAGCAGAAGGCGCGACCCATTAACCCAAATGTCATTCATGGACGAAGTGGTCAAGGTAAAATAGTGCAATTATCTTACAATTCTTTAAGTGAATCGTTGCTTATGCGTTCATTACTTTTTAGGTGCTCGATTCGAGCATGATAAACTACTACTGGAAGAACGTTTCCGCCACTTTCGATCGAGAACTGCGAAATGGAACCAAAAGTTTGTAAAAATGGAAACCCATACTGAGAACCTAACAGCAGTTGCAGTGTCGTCACACTTTCAACAGATTCTTCAAGTTGGTTACCCAAAAATGTTGCGATTATTCCAAGAATTTTCAAGTCGCCTCTCCACAGAAATTCCGCCCTCCTCTTTGCCAGATACTACGGCTCTCGACAGCACCACGATGCTCAGGAGCCTAACATCGTTTGAAACCGTTTATCTTCGAGAGTCCCTTTCTCGACTTCTTGATCCAATAAACCTGGCGTTTCCCGACAAGCCGCTTGTCGGCGTCCGACCACAACCATCGAGAGACGACGTTGAAAAGACACTGCAGGCCATATCGCGGTAAAGTACAATTTGCTCCTCGCTCGTCAAGAAGCTTATGGCTTCGTGTGCAATTGCAGAGAGTTTGAAATCGCGAAGTTCGATCCTCATCTCTCGAAAGCGGTTGCAAAAAATGTGACAAAAGCTGTCAACATGTACGCGATCCGGAGCGAGCACATGGTGGCCACAGATGCCGCCGCCTACCAGCCTCTCGGCATCGCCACAGCCTCCTCGTCGATGCTTCTCAACATTGAAATCGTGAACTGCCTTTGGTTTTTCGCGGACGGGCTTTGGAAGATGAAGGACGAGTTTTCAGAAACGGCAATCGTCTCGGCGCTGACGGACGCGGTGGACCACGTCCAAAAGCTGATCGGGACAATCATCGAACCAATCATGGGTCATGTTGTCAGAGACGTCGAGTCCAGTATTCTGAAGATTCACAAGGAAGACTTTGGAAAGTGAGTTCGCTAGCCCTATCCTAGCTCGCCAAGGCACACCGACGCAATACTGATCGTCTTCGGATGCTTGACCGGCGTTAGAACAAGCACCGGTAAATCTCCACAACGCGGCCAGGGGGGCCCTCAGCAAGAGAGTGCCGTCAGTACATACGTTCTGGAGGTCGGCGCAAAGCTGCGATGGACCCTCCGCGAAGTGATGCTGCGGTTGCAATGCGGTGACGACACCAAAGATTGGTGGGGTTAACACTGGTCAATCAAGACTTTTCTGTTAATTCCTCCCGCACGGCCGGCCCCCTTTCTTCATCACCAGGATTCTCTCCATCGCCGTCCGTACGCTCGGATTCTTCGTGCAGCAGGCGAGCCTCGTCCGACCGTTGGAAGGCGACGCCGGCAAGCTCCGCCTGACGTCCGACATGACCCAGCTCGAATTCGCAATGAACCAGTGGGTCTCGGGCGTGGGTCTCAAGCTCACGGCGCTCGGAGACGCCTACAAGGCCTTGAGAGCTTTCCGGTGAGTAGGCCCAGCATTCGCTTGCTGGTAGATTGAAAACGCTGGTATGCTCACGAATGCGAAATGTCCAAAACCCCACGACGGCAAATCCAAAAAAAAAAAAAAAAAAAAAAAAAAACCGCCCAAAAAGCCTCCTCCCTTTCCTCGACCTCACGCAAGTCACCGCGCCGCACCACACAGCGTCGCTCCCGCCCCTCGTCGTGGTCCACCACCTCATCTGCCGCGCGCACCCGGCTATCCCGCTTCCGACGGCGCTCTACAATTGGTCCGAGGCGCAGTACGCCGACTGGCTGGACGCGCACACCGAGGCCGACGCCGCCGTACTGCTGTCGCGCTGCCTCGACACGTACGTCGACGACGTCCGCGCGCGCGGCGAGAAGGAGTTCCGCCTCGAGTACCCCGTCGTGAGGCAGCTGGTGGCCGCGTTGGCGGTGGCGCGCTGAGTAGAAGGCGAGAAAGTTGTTTTTTGGGGAGAGAATGCCGGGGGGACGCTGCGGGCTCCCGATGAGTTGGGGGAGGAATAATAACGGGGAATATATTTTGTTTTTCTTTTTTCTCTGGTGTGGAGTCGTCAGGGTCTTTTGGCTGGCCTTTCCACACCCGCCCCTTTCCCACTGAAATAACCAAAAGGCCGCGAAACAGGCCCATTCACTGAATCAAGGACATGCCAGAAAAGAAAAGAAAGGGGACAAACACGCCGGTGATGAGCTTGGGGGAAGAAGTGTGAACTGATGTCGAAAGCTATGGAGGGGGGAGAAGAAAGGAAGATTGTGGCGAAGCCCACACTCAAACAGACAATGACCGGCGAGGCAGAATAAGAAAAAATAAGAAGAGCCTAGGTCGAGTACGCGTTGTTCTACTCCAGGACCCAATGGGATTTTTTGCCGGGAATGGAAGGCGTGCCAGAGTGAGGGAACCCCGCCAATTTTTTTGGGAAAGCAAGAGTTCCCCCCGATATTGCCTCTTTGGTGCAGTTCACTCGGGCAGGAAAACGCTGAGCGGGAAGAAGCCCTTCTTTTGAGTCGTCTCGTTGCGGCCCCTTAAATTTGACGTTTGTTTGAAGTTCGGTTTAGGCCAAAGTATGATTCGTCAGAGGGGACGGAACTCCCAAAAAAAAAAGGGGAAAAAAAAAGGATTAATAATTACCACGCCCATCCGTCGTCCTCGACATCCCTGTGGAAGAAAATACTCCGTTTAATGACTTCGAAACCTGTGACGGTAGCGGAGTGGCAGAGGGGACAACGGGGGGGGGGGAGGTTTTAAGCGCTGGATGCTTACCCAACGATGATGTAGTCTCCGGGGTTGACGTCCAATTCGTCCGCGTCTCGCGCCTCAAAGGCAAAGACGGCCACGTCCGCTAGCGCCGACACTGCAGCCGCCGGCTTCGGCGGGTTGGACGGTTGCGGTGCGGCAAGCTGGTCCGGCGACCGCGGCTGTGGCGACGACGTGGAAGAGGCCGATGCCGTTGCGGACGACGACGGCGGCAACAGCGGGGTTAGGGGGCGGGTAAGAGGAGACGGAAGGGAGGAAGATATCTTTGAGTGCGGGGCCGCTGTCACGCCAAAGACTGAGAGTGGTATCCAGCCGCTCAGACCGGTGCGCGTGTTCAGACCAAACGCGAGGCCGACGTCGTTGATGTTACTGATTTGGACAGAGTCGCCGACCGTTACGGTCAGCTCCTGCGTTCCGCTTTGGCTGTATCCTTTAATCGCCGTTGCGCAGGTTGAAGAGAGCCCAATTTCCTCGAGCTTACTCGCAAGCTCTTGCATTGCGCGGTCCGCCGCAGGTCCTGGCGCCGTCTTTTCCATGCTAATGCTGCTGAAGACTGGTGATTTCGCGGCCGGTGAAACAGGTTCCGGTATAACGACGCTAACAGCAGGTGCCAGGACCGAGTAACGGGTAGACGTCGTCGAGCGGGCGGAAAGGGGGCGTTCTGGCATTGGGGCCTCGTTGTCGTCCTTCCAAGTAAAGTTACTTTCGGTTGGTAGAGACGCAGCTGACCACCCCATTCTCGAAACGTCCGCTGACTTGTGCTTGCGGACAGTTTCCGACTGGTTCACTGAAAGTCGTGAGGATGGAGTGGCGGAGACGGGGGAAGTTGCGTTCAGAGTAGTGATGCTCGAAATGGAGTCCGAGTGAGAGGGGAGCTTGACTGTCGAGCTGCTGGACAGAGAGTTGGCTGACGAAATGGACGACGTGGAGGTTTTGGGTGAAGGCGTCCGCGTTGTCAACCTTGTGGTCAAAGGACGGTGCTTCTTCGCGTCAAGGTCGGGCGAGGACGACGTCGATGGGACGGGTGGTTGAGCTGACTTGACCGTACCCCTGAACGGCCATGGAAACAGAGAGGACGGTCGAGAGACCGTCTTCCTGGGTCCTGCAGAGCCGCTGTCACTGCTTACTTTCGAGGCTGTGGGCCTTTTTAGTACTGGTTCCGACGCAGCTTTTTTTGCGGAGGAGTCGAGTGGCAGCTGGTCGGTCGTAATCGGACTAGGCTCCGCTGCGTCGGGAGGAACGGAATCCAGGCTGTCTCCAGCGCGAATAGGAAAGAATGTTGGGCATGTGGTTCGGAAACACACCTCGGTGAGTCGCTCGAGATCATTTCCTCTTGTGTACTGAATGGATACGATGAGCTCGTGGGAAATAGCGAAAAGCTCGTCTTTGTAGTCGGCTTGAATGCCGTCCCGCGGCATTCGAAACTGGAAAGAGCCTTCCCCTGCAATGTTTGTTCCTTCCAACCGACGATCCTCAGATTTGATAGTCTCCTTCGATACGATTTTGGCTCGCTGCGCCCACTGATCCAACTCTGACGAGCGATACATGCAGTATTCATTTAAAACCAAAGAGACCGAAAGAAGATTGAGATCGTCTGCGACTTTGATAACGTTGAGTGCGGCGGTCTGGTGGACCGACAGCAGTAGCTCGCGGGGAAAGACGACAAGGCCAGTAAAAGCACCTTTGGCAGGGGATCAATATTTTCATCGAAAAGTGTTAACCCAGCGATTGCGGCATACCGTTGAGGACTGTAACGCGTTGGGTGGCGGAGCCCGTCGAAAGAACAGGTGCCAGCCGCGTAAGGTAAATCTCTCGGGCAGCAGTCACGGTGTGCACGTCCCTACTTCCCCGCCAATACGTTGCGACAATGAATATGACGTGCGTGACGTCCAAACCCTCCGCAGCACCGTCGGGAATAGCAATACTTGGAGGCACCGTCGAGGGAACTGCTATTCGAAACGGAATGGTGGTGTCCCTTGAGGTGGAGTGAGTTCCTCATCGATGTAGACTCACACCCGCACACCCGCCATCAATGCTCGTTGACCCGGCGACGATTCAAGCCGACTAGACCCAACAACAACAAACGGATAACAACGACAGACAAGACCTACCCATTGATGGCCAAGGGCTCGTTGATCAGTTGAAACACACCCCGCCAGAGCGGCCTGTAATGTACCATACGAATGGCGGTCGGGGACATGGCGTCGACCCTCGAAGGCAACAGGTCTCGCGGTCCCTGGCCCGACATTATGACAGCGTAGAGCGACATGATATATCCTGTTTGAGGCACCGCGTCGGCCGGCAGGTGAACAGTTGGTTGCAAGCTTGGCTGGTGAAGGTGGACAAGGCCTTCGAGGTGTTCGGAGATGCGGGCAACGACGGGAGGATCGGATCCAGTGAGGACGGAGTGCGCGGGAACAAACGGAGGCTTGGGGAGGATCGAAGGCCTGCTGCTACCACCAATGGCAGTGGTTGCTGGGTGGGAAGGCGGATGCGATGGGGCTGGTCCGGCGAAGGAAGAAGGGGCTGATGATGTGCAAGAGGACCTGGCGGCGGCCGATGAGCCGCACGGCGACGACGACGACGACGACGACGACAGAGATGCTCCTGAAGCAGTTGGCGGTGGGTTTGGAGTGAGCGATTGGTGGTTGCGGTGGTGGTGGTGGTGATGGTGTTGGTGGTGGTGGTCGCCGTTGTTGTTGTTGTGGCTGTGAGGTGGCAGAGTCGTCGTAGTGTTGGACGACGACGACGACGACGACGACGACGCAGGGACAAGCGATGAGGCCGAGTACAAAGACGACAGGACGGTCGCAGTGGCGACTGCGTCGCCATCACCGGCGGCTGCGGCGGTGGCGACGCTGCTGCTGGCAGAGCGCCCTGCGGACGACGACGACGGCGAGGAGGAGGAGACCCCGCCGCCCCCTCCGCCGCCGCCGCCGCCGCCGCCAGGCGCAACCAGCTCGACCGTGACGCGCAGCATTCTTCTTTTTCTTCGCTTCTTTTTCTTCGCTTCTTTTTTTTTTTTTTTTCTTCTTTCTCTCTCTTTTTCCACTCTTTCGAATCAGACGTTTTTGAGTTTAACTCTCTCTCTGTCTCTCTGTCTTTTTCTGTCTCGCTCCCTGTCTTTCTGTCTCTCTGTCTCTCTCTCTCTCTCTCTCGCTCTGTCACTCTCACACACACACACACACACACATACACATCCTCTCTCTCCATCCGTATCCGTTCCCTCCCACCTTTCGGCTTTTTGTCAGTCGGTCCTTCCGTCCGCCTGTCCCCATGTCTGTCCGCCTGTGTTGGTTTGGCTTTCCATTATTGCAAAATTCCGAAAACTGTTGACATCATGACATCATAACGCATTAGCCGACCATCAATACGAACAATATGGGATTCTCAATTTTGGATTTGTCTCCGGCAGCAGTCTTGCTCTCGCTTTCGGCAAGCATATGTATTTTTGTCAAAAAAAGTTAGAGCTTCCAATGCCGCGGAAGTAAAACATGAGTGGCCGCTTCAAGAGGAAAATTTATGGAGGAAAGAAGAACGTTGATTGGCTGAAAAAATGGAGGAAACATTTCTCGTACCACGGCTGATCTTGCTCTTTCGTTAATTGAGCTGATTGAGCTAATTCAACACAAGAGGAGAGGTGGGGCGTCTCTGAATCAAACGAAATATTCTTTCTTACCTTTCACTTACTCTTCCTTGAAAAACATTTGGAACAGCTATTTCTGAATTAACTAAAAAAGCGCTATATCCACTTGAAACAGCCCAAGCAACATCAGAAAAAAACAGCAGGTGTGACATGGTTCTGCCAAGGGCCAACCGCAAAACGGCACATTTCGTTTGCTGGTCCTTGGCAGTCTCTCGCAATTAATAGACAGTGACTGGCAAGGTTCACTTGGGAACTTTCCGGAAAATGTGGTCAAAATCAAGCATCCCATGCAGTGCACACTTTGGTGCACTTTCACGATTGGCAAATAATAATCAACAAGTCCAGACTTTCAGGGGACTTTCAGGAGACTCTACAGGTTTTTGGTCAACAGGAGCTCCCAGGAGTTGCCTACAATACTGATAATCGATTGTTTGATACATATCCAAGATCAGAGGCAGCAACAACAAGTCGGAAAGGTCTGAAGAGCCAGGTCATGCTTGAACCCTTTGGTGGCCCAGAATGAAGGAAGAAAAGAAGGTGGCTTCTGAAGTGTCAAGTGTTGTTTGTTGTTCAAACCAGGAGTGACCTGGAGAACAGTCGGAATGGGGATAGCAGATCCTCAAACCATGTCAAAAAGCAGGAAAAGTTTTCAACGTTGCTGCTGCTGTGGCGTCATTACTAATCTTTGCTTGGTGTGGCGAAGTTCAACAAGTTTGTTGCAATAACACGTGCAACAATGGCGGAACCAACTGAGCCCCAGCTCCGACTGTCGTTTTATTTCTCGAAAGGGTTTTGGAAAGTGGCTTTGCGCCGCCACCGGAATTGACAGCATTTGTTTTTTTGGGTTCCGCGTGCGCCCGAATGTGGGTTTGCGAGTTTGCATCGATTTGCTTGTTGTGTGCCAAAAAAGGAAGGAGACAGCGACCACAAACAATGAAAAAGAAAAAAAAAAACAAAAAAAGAAACAAAAAAAGAAGAAAGAAACAACCAAAAAAACAACCACTTCGACAACGACCACCACCACCCACCACCACCGTAAGCTGAAATTTGAAACCACCAAAAAAACAGTTTGTTCTTTGTTCTGCTCTCCCATTTCAATCCGAACGATCGATGCCAACCGTCTCGATCGTGCCGCTCAACCACAGCAGCAGCAGTAGCAGAGGCAGCGGCGCGGCGGCGTCGCCGTTCGTGATCGGCTGCCCCGGGCTCGACGATGGGCCGGTGCTGGTGGCCGGCGCCGTAGTCGTCAGCCACTCGAACCCGCGCCGCACAAAGACCGTGCCCGACCTGGCCATCGCCCTGCGCGGCGTCTCCGAGACAAAGATCCGCCTCGCCGCCGACGCCGACAAGTTCAAGGGCCGCTGGCTGCACCTGCACCCTCCGTGAGTTGTTTGTTTCCCTGCTGCTTGCTGCTGCTGCTGCTGCCGCCGCTGCTCGTCAGTCCTTGTCTCTCTCCTTCCGTCTCCCCCCTCTCTCTCCCTCTCTCTCTGTAACTCTCTGTACCTCTCTCAAGACCCTTTTGCGCGTGAATCCTTTTTTTCTTTTGTGCTGCGCATGTTACATACATCACGTAATAATTGGGATGCACATGCACGCGCGTGTGCAGCATGCGCTTGTATGCATGGCATGCGTGCTGTGTCTGATTCTACTTTCTCGTGCTTCCGCTTCTGCTTCCGCGTGTCCGGGTGTACCCTCTCTGTCTTTGCTTTCCTTCTCCTTTCCCTCCCCATTCTTCTTCTTCTTCTTCTTGAACCATGCATGCATTCATCGTCGGCGATCGCATCAGATGAAGCGATTGCGCGGGGGTGCCGCGGGGCGCCGGCGGCGCAGGGCGGCTCCCCGTGGAGCGTGGCGGCAGGGGGTTTGGCACCATGCCGTGCCGCGTGTGCGTGGCTGAGCCTTTTCATTGTGGCACCACCCCTTCCTTACTCTCTCTCCCGCTGAACCACCTCCGAACCCCGCCAAATGCATTGAACCACTGAACCACCACTACTGAACCGCCAACGAAATACACTGAACCATCTCTCTCCACCAAACCCACCGAACCAACAACCACACACAGACCCATCGTCTTTTTCGGCGGAGGCTCGGCCGACGCCGCTGGTTCGTCTCCGCTCGAGCTGCGCCCAAGCGAAAGTAAGCATTTAGTAGTGGTGGTAGTGGGTGGTAGTGGTAGTCGCGCGCGCGAGAGGCGAGAGGGGAGGAGATGCATTACGATGCATTATGCATTATGCGCCGCCGCTACTCCTGCTCCTCCGTTTCTTCTCCAATTTTTGCTTTCTCTCTTTCCACCTCGCAGTTGTTGGGACGCACACTCGAGAAGCCCAAAGAATTTTCTTCAAAGGGCGGAAGGACCACCCAGCCCTCCATATTCCCTTCGAGCGTGCATCTAACCACTGGGTCATTCCTCCTTCCGTCCTTGCCTCCCTGCCCCCGTCAGCGCGCGAGTTTCCGTTTTGCTTTCGCATCAATAAGCATGAGGCCGCATCCAACATGCCGTCGTCCATAATCCTCAACCCGCTCCAGCACCGAAGCCGCGCAGAAACCCGCTACGTCTTACAGTGCCGGATGCGGTGGTACCGCAAGGGCAACACCGTGCTCGCGCGCAAGACTGTCACGGTGCCCGTCTGGGTCACAACAATGAGTCAAAAGACACTCCTCCAGATGGTCGGCCCCTCCGCCCCGGCCTTGACCGTAGCCGGCTTTGCCTCGAACCCTTTCCCCATCAACAGGTCCCTCAGCAGACTCAGCATGCGCTCCCGCGAGGACGGTGTGGGCGGCGGCGGCGGCCAGTCCCGGAGCAGGTCAAGGGAGCGGATTGTCTCGACCTCCGCGCCCGACCTTCGAAGACCAACAACGCCGTCCGCCGTACAAGAATACGACCCTAACCGCCACCAGAGCCAGCCTTCACTGCCCACAACCGCTGCCGCTACCTCCGACATTTCCGTCACCACGCAACTGCCGTCCCCAGAGCAGGGCCAGGAACCGTCGCCGCCGAATGAGCCGCCAGTTCAGCCACCGCAACTTTCGCAACAAACCCCCCATTCACAAGAGCAATCCGAACACCCGCATCATTACGGTCCCAACGAACTCTTGTCGCCCGAGTCTGCCGCCACTCCTCCTCGACTTCCCAAAGCGATCTCCGCTCCAGAGCTTGCCCCGTCTCCATCCTTTCCAAAATCCCCCACCGCCGAGCGGACGGCGTCGCCAGCTCCCCCGTCACCTCTGCGCGTTCCCCTCAAGGACTTTAGCAGCTCCGATCGTCCTCTTGGCCGAACACCTTCCCCCGCGGGCAGCGCCGTTATCGCCGCCTCCTCCTCCTCCTCCTCCGCCACTGCCACTGGTACTGCCGCCGGCGGCGCCGACGACCGGCGAAACACCAGCAAGCAGCGCACTGCGCGACCGAGCTCCCCTTCGGCGTCATCTGTCGCTTCATCCATTCGCTCCGGCCTCTCGCGGCGGAGCGTGTCGCGGCCCCCAAATCAGTATCAAGGCATTCACTGGGCGGGCCCACACTGCCGGGTGCACCTCGAAAGGACCGTCTTCACTGGCGGAGAGGAACTCGGTGTCACCGTCCACGTTGAGAATTCCCTCGTTAGCGTGCTTCCCGACTACGCTCTGCCAGATCTGGACGCCATCTCGCTGTCCTCGTCGTCGCGTCACGCCGAGTCCGAGGGTAAAAAAAAAAAGAAGAAAAAGGACGGATTTAGCCTTTTTAGGCGGTGGACGTCGGGCCGCTCCGGAAAGTCGCAAGCGTCGTCGCTGGAGGACGTTGATACTGACGCCGACTCTTTGGCCGACTCGGTCGCCACTGACGATGCGTCGGCAGCAGCGGCGCGGACGATTGGCGAAGACGCGTCGGACCCTCTGGTGGCGCCGCCTCTGTGGAAGAACGCTGACATGAACGGCCACCGCGCCTCGACAGCGTCTTTGGAATTTGGCACGGGGAGCCATGCCGACCTGCCGCCACCCCCGATCGAGGTACGAGTATCCCTCGCCATCCTTGAACGCCGGGTCGTCCGAGCCCCGCGGCACCGCTACCACCATGATGCCGTCTTTCAGACAGACCAAGGCGACGAACCGACCGCGCCGTCTGACGATGAAGACTACGACATTGACGATGGCAGCAGCGTCTACGTCGGCCGCCCTCCGGGAACTGCTGCCAACGCCACGACGGCCGCCCTTTCGGGCGCATCGTCTGCCGCGGCCAGCCCTTCCAGCCTCCGCGCCTCCACTTTTTCCACCTCGACCAACCGCCTCTCATCCGGCCCCGGCTCCTCCTGGATCGAAAAAGCGCTGGCGCGCTCCGACTCGCTCGGCCTCATCAACGACGAGCTGGAAGCGCGCAAGCCGCCGCCACCGCCCTTCACCACCACAGAAGAAGTCCAGGCCGCGGCAGCCCGCAAGAAAAAGAGCCTGTGGAAGCGCTTCGCCTCGGCCGCCGCAAAGGCCACCACCTCGCACAAGCGCAAGGAAGCTGTCGCCGGCCTTGGCGTGGGCGTCGGCCTCGGCGGCGGCGTCGGGGTCGGCGAGATCGCCGTCCGCCTCGAGCACGTCGTCGCCGTCCGCGGCGGCAGCGCCGAGGCCATCGTCGCGTTCCCGCCGCCGCCGGACAAGGCGGCACAGACAGCAGCGGCCGCGACAGCCCCCGAGTCCGCCGCCGACCCCCGTGGCCGCGCTGGCGCCCCGCCCCGCCCGCCCGCGGTGTCGACGCGCCTTCTCGTCGCGGTGCCCCCCGTTTTCGGTGAGGCCGACGTCCCCGCGGACCGCCACTGGTCCGCACCAGACTCGGAGTCAGACCCAGACGACAAGGACGACGGTGGCGGCGACGGCAGCGGGGGTCCGCGGCGGCGAAGGCGCCGTAGCCTCAACAGCAACAGGAGCGGCTCGCTCTTCCACAGCGGCAGCGAGTTTGGCGGGTTCGCGTCCGGCGGCGACGACTACGCGTCCGACGCGTCCAGCATTGGCAGCAGCACCATCGCCGCAGGGTCGGTCCGCAACAGCGTGGGCGGGAACAACGCTACGACCCCGCGGCACCACAGCCACCAGCACCACCCGTTCTGGCAGAGCCGATGGCACGGCAAGAGGGACGGCGACGCCGCCGACGACGACGACGGCGAGTACACCGGAGGCGGCAGAGCGAGCGCGCCGTCGGTCGCGTCGCTGGCACTGTCGTCCGCGTCGTCGCCGTCCGCTCCCATGCACCGTATTGCCGCCGAGCGGTCGCCCAGCCGGGCGGCGGGGTCGCCCGGCAGCGGCAGCCCGCACCGCAGCACTCCGCCGCCGCTGTCGCGCCGCTCCTCCGTCACGTCCCTCGCCGCCTCGTCGCTCGCTGGCAACCGCTGGGCGTCCGCCGACGCCGGCGACCGCGCGCTTTCGCTCGCGCGCGCCGTGTCGATGGGCGGTGGCGGTGGCGCTGCTGGAAAGCGGTGGCGCGAACCGCGCCAGCGGTGCTACAGCTGCGGCGGCGGCAACGTCATCCCCTACCCTTGGGCGCCGCGGATGGGGCAGCAAGGCCGGCGGCGCGGGCACAGACTCGGACCGCGCGTCCGTCGCGTCCTCCACACAGCACGCCGCCGCCGCCACCGCCGCCACATCCGCTGCCGGCGGCAACGACGGCGCCACGTCCGAGGCGCTGCACCCGACCGCCGCGCACCCGGTGGTGGCCGTGTCGCACAAGGTCGTGCTGCTCGTCGAGGCACGCAAGCTGGCGTGGCTGGCCGGCGTCTCTGCCAGCGACGACGAAGATGATGGCGACCTCAACGGTGCGGGCAGGACCTCCCCACAACAACCGCGCGCAGGCCCGTGGGCTGTCGTCGCAGAGCACCGGGCACCCGTCACCGTGTGCGCCCTCAGTCGCGACGAGTGCGTTCGGCTGCTGCTCGACCGCCCCGCGGGGCTGTTTGCGAACCCGGCCGCCGCCGCCGCTGCCTCTTCGTCATCGGTGGCCGGCGCGTCACGGGGCCGGTGAGCGCCCGTCGTCGCCCCACCGATATTATTATATTGCTGCCTTGTCGTTTTTGCAAACCCATCTATCTTCCCACAACGGCTCCCTTCCACATTCGGTCACTAACGCATGCTCATTATCATCGTCACCTTCAAACTACGTATTGCTCCGTATCGCTATCCTGCTCTTTTTTTCTCCTTTTCTCTTTTTTTTTCTTTCTCATCCTTCCTCCTCCCTTCCTCCCTTCCTCTCCGTTACTTCCATTTGCCTTCCTTGCTTTGTTGTCGAATCCGCCCCACCCTATCGAATAAAAATGCAGCCTTGCGTTGAAGTTGTTCCGTTCACCTTTTTTCGCGCAGCAAGACAGAAGAGAACAACGAGGAAAAATTTTTATCCCAAACACCCGATACGTGTGAAGAAACTATTGTCAACTAAACATTTTGTGCAACCGCCTCGCAATTCCCCCCCCCAAAAAAAAAACGCTCAGCTCAGCTCAGCACGACGCACAGCGCAACCCCCCACCCAATGGTAAAGTACGTCCGGTCCGTGCTCATGTACCGGTCGCCCCGGCGGTCCGGCGACACCCAGAACCGCACGCCCGACGGCTGCGTCGGCGCGTCGTGGTCGTGGTCCTTTTGGCTCTCGGCCACATTGCCGCCGCCGCCGCCGCCGCCTCCTCCTCCTCCAGCGGCGGCTTCGCGGGTTCCGCGGCCGCCGCCCAGCAGCACCCAGTCCGTTTGCGTCCGCGTCTGCGTCTGCGGCCGGCTCCGGTCCGGCGCAGACTCCCGCCAGGCCTGGATCATGTCTGCAAACCCGACCGCCTCGCCCGTCTCAACGTCCACGTACCCCGTCACCACTTCCTCTTCTGTCATCGCATCCGCCGCAACCACCTCCGCCATCACCGTCGCCGCGGCCGCCACCACCGTCGCACCCCCCGAGTCGTCCACGCCATCGACCGCTGGTGTCGCCGCCGCCGTGTCCTCGTCCGCCTGGCCCTCAGTGAAGCTGGCCTCCGACCCACCACGACCACTATCATCATCCTCCCTGCCGCCGCCGCCGCCGCCGGGTGGCTCTACCACCAGCCGGCTGCGGACGGGCGCGACGCGCCGCTCGCCGCCGCCGGCGTGGCTGCACATCGGCAGGGCCGTGTCGAACGAAAAGTCGTTGATCCGCTGCACCGCGCAGCCCGTCGCCGCGTCCCACACCCGCGTCGTGTCGTCGAACCCGCCCGTCACGATCACGCACCCGTCCGGGCTGAACGCCGCGACGTGCACCGCGTCCGTGTGCCCCGCTAGCGTCGTCACGTGGACCGACCCCGCCAGGGAGGAGGATCCCCCGCCGGCGGCAACGGCGGTATCCTCCTGCAGCTCCCACACGTCCGCCGTATTCCCAGTCGCCACAACCACGCGCCGCCCGTCCGGGCTGAATCCGACCGCGTTGACGACGATGCCCGAGCTGCTGCTAATGTTGCTGCCGCCGCCGCCGCCGATGACGCCGCCGGAGGTACTGCCGCTGCGACCCCGCACCGCGTGCGTCTGCGCGCCCGTCGCAACGTCAAAGACCCGCACCTTGCCGTCCCAGCAACCCGTCGCGACCCGCCGGCCGTCAAAGCTGAACGCGACCGCGCTGACGGGCGCCGGGTGGCCTGCCAGCACGCGCAGCTCCCGTCCCGTGCTGCCGTCCCACAGCCGCGCGGTGCCGTCAAAGCTACCCGACACGATGAGCTGCGCGTCGAGACTGAGCGTGGCGCAGATCACGAGCGCCGTGTGGCCGCTGCCGCTGCCGCCGCTGGTCGCCGGGGGGTCGTCGTCGTTGCGGGCGGTGGCGTCCCAGAGGCGCAGCGTTTTGTCGAGCCCGCCCGACACGATGAGCGACCCGTTCGGGCTGAACGCGGCCGTCTTGATCTTGCCCGAGTGGCCGAGCAGCTTTTGCACCAGATGGCCCGTCGCGGCGTCCCAGACCGCGACCGCACCGTCCGAAGACGCGGTCGCTACAAAGCGGCCGTTCGGGCTGAACGCCGCAGAGTGCATCCATTCCTTTCCCGCGAGCTTACGAACCTCCTCGCCCGTGGCTACGTTCCATATCCGCACCGTGTTGTCGCCGCTCGCCGACACGACCTGCGTTCCGTCGGGGCTGAAGCTCACGCAGGTGACCTCCCACAGGTGCCCTCGCATGGTGCGCTCCTCCTGCTGCCTCGCCAGGTTCCATATTTTGATGGTGTTGTCGGAACTGCCAGAGGCGAGGAGAGATCCATCCGGACTGAACGCGACGGACCGGACTGCGCTCTTGTGCCCTTGGAGGTCGAACAGCTCCTCGCCCGCGTCCGCCTCCCAGACGATCACCGTGCCGTCTCGCATCGCCGAGGCAACGAGCGTATCGTCGGGGCTGAGCGCCGCGGCTTCGACGCGGCCCGAGTGCACGATGTGACGGATCTCCTGCCCCGTCGCCACGTCCCACACTCTGACCGACTCGTCGTGGCTGCTGGTGACGATGCGCTGGCTGTCCGAGCTGAACACGGCCGAATTGACGACGCTGGTGTGACCCACCAGCGTACGCAGCTCCTGCCCCGTCGCGCTGTCCCAAATGCGAACGGTCTCGTCCGCGCCCGCTGAAACGATGAGCCACCCGTCCGGGCTGAACGACGCGCTCCAAACGACGGCGGTGTGGCCTTCCAAAATGTTCACGCACGAGGACCAGTTGGACGCGAGCCCGTTCACCACCAGCGGTATGGCCACGTCTGCCGGCACCGGTCGGTTTAAAAAGAGCTTTCGGAAAGCAGAGGAGGTGGGAGCAAAGGGGATGGCGGTGAAATAAACCTGGAGCGCGGACTCCCAGAGCGGGGTTTGAAATTTCTGAACAACGCGCTTCACATCCTGAAGGAGAGTTTTCAATTTCATTGGTCCGTCGACAGTGTAAATCTGGCCATCATCGCTTATGACTGAATCGAGGGCCAACATCGCTCGTATCACCAAGGGCATGAGCTGGAGTAGACTGAACAGCTCCAAAAGGTGGTGGAGCTTTGCAGCGAAAAAGTCGCGAAGGATCGCCTCAAGATGCTTTGGAATCCGGCTTCCGCGCTTGTCCGCGGCGATAACCGAGATCGATGACGGTGATATGGATCTCTCGCGCGAGGGCAAAGTCACGCTCAACCTTCGGCGGTGCGAAGAAGGCGGCACGGTCGCGGCGTCGCGACAGTGCTCCCAAAAATGCTTGGCAGCGTACGTTAGAAACTCGGGAATGTCCTTGTTCACCTTGCCCGCAAAGTCGGGGATGTCCTTGTGCAGCGCGGAGAGCGGCAAGCGGCACATGTTGAATCCAAGATTTCGCATAAGGACTGCGATGCACCACTCGGCGACCCGCGCGTGAGCCTCGGATGCGCGGACTTGAAAGCGGTGGTCCCTGCAGCGTGACGGGTCCACCAGGTAGTCTTTGACGGACTTATGGAAGAGTCGTATTTTTCTTGTCGACGTGTCCAGAATGAGGAACGGTTCCAACATTCTGATGGCCTTGAAAACGTCTTCGCGAGATGCAACATCGGATAGCAGTGCCGCAATACCCGCAGCGGAGAGCGGTTCATAGACGACAGCAATGGTAGCCAAAACATTTTGGAGAGGTTTTGCAATTATGTTTTCCGAAAACAATCGCTCAAAGCTTTGCGTGTACATTTCGTCGATGCTCCCGTCCAGCTTGCCTCCGTCGGGAAGTTTCTCAATGTCGTTTCGAGAGATACAGCCAAGGGACAGGGACTCCAAGTACTTGCAGGCCGTGACCAGCCAAACGAAAACACCTCCAGACTTTTCCACAAGCAGGTTCGCGCCCGACACAACCGCATCGAAATCCCATTGCTGAGAGGTTAAAAAATGGGTTGCATAGATTATTTGGTCGGTGTAGTTGTCTTGGCTGCTCGGCTCGATGGCAACCGTCGGCAGCTTATCGAGCGCAAGCTTGATATCCTCCTCAGGGCGCCCGGTGATTATCAGCCTAACTTGGGGAGGCAGAGTAGTGTTAATGCTGCGAAACACTTGCAATATCTCTGTGCGCTGCCCGTAGCGCTCGCACTCATCTATGGCATCTATCACTAGAACCACAGGCTGGTCGAGAGTCTTTGAAAGAAGGAGTTCTGACAGAGGCTTCTCAATTAGTACCGTGAACATCTCGGATATTGGCCGCATCAAGATGTCCGGGTTGTTCTTGTAAATGGTGTATAGCAAGTTTCCGAAATGGATGCTAAAGCGGGCGAGGCTATATACAAGAGTGACGATGACGTTCCGTGCGCTGTTGCGTTGATCGTCATCGTGCTTGCAAAAGAACATTCCTCCCAACAGGCTTTGGGCGCGGAGCTCTCGGCAAATTACGGCGGCCATAATGGATTTGCCAACTCCCGCAGCTCCCTGCAGCATAATGACTCGATTGGGGTGGTGGTCGGTTGAATCGTCCTGGTCAAGGGAGGCAAAGACCTTTTTCAAAAGCCATTGGCGCGTGCCCGGAAGGAAGTTCTTCAGAAGGCTGTCCTGCTCGACCTTCATTTGTTTGGACAGTGGGTTCAGCCAATCCTCCAGTTTTGACAGAGTTTCCCATGGAAGAAATATTTGCGGCAATGCTGAGCAGCTCTTGAGGTCTCGACGCCGACGGCTCCGAACTTCCCGAGCAGAGGCCACGATTCTTCAAAACGGGGAACAATTAGAGAATGTGAGAGAATGTGAGATCGTCGATTGACTTTTGAGTTCGTAGTTGGAAAAAAAGATGTCGCGGGCTCACCCTTCCTTGTCGGCTTCAGGGTCCACGTGGGGTGCATGCAGCCGAAAGATTTTTTCGATCGTTCCGCGAACAGTCTGTTGATTTGGACTTCGCGGGTGCTTGTGCGGCTCGTCCGGAAACATCGTGAAGTCAAAAGTCTTGAATCGCGTAACTGGTTGCGGAGGCTGCTTGCCGGCGACCTGTCTTTGACGAGCGCCAACAAGAATGGGCAGAATGTCACAAGCGCTTTCTTCTCTTCGCTGGAGCGCCAACTCCCACTGCCGCGTAATAATTGTGGAGGTGTTATACTTGGTGCACGATGAAAAGATTGACAGTCCCTCTCACTTCTAGGAGCATGTTGTCCGGCCGCTGGTGGGCAAACTTCAATCTTTCCATGGAGGAGTCGGAGCACAGGAGTATAATGACATCGCTGTGATAGAGACCGCACATGAAATTG